>SZWC01001929.1:232365-246297 GCA_023375785.1 Penium margaritaceum
AGCAGCAGCCGCCGCCTCTACAGCAGCAGCCGCCACCGCCACTGCAGCAGCACCCGCCGCCCGTACAGCTACAGCCACCGCCGCAGCAGCCGCAGCAGCAGCAGCAGCCGCAGCAGCAGCAGCTGCCGCCCACTGGTGTCATCGGCGGCCATTCCGACCCCCTCGCGGCTCTTCAGCAACAGCTCGCCGCCTTGACACAGCAGCTTGCTGCGCTCCAGCCGGTACCCGCCCGGACTGTCACCAGTGGTCCACCGTCGTTCGTCCCTCCAGGGCACGCCAGCCCAGCTTTGTCTGCTGCCACGTACTACCTGGCTCAGCAGCAGACTCAGCGCCAGCGGCAGACAGTCACCTCCGTCCTTGGCCCCACTCCGGGTGCCTGCCGCAGGCAGAAGGACTTTGAGACGCCGCCGCCGCCGCTTCAGGCCGGCGAGCAGTTCCGGAGCTGGGAGCTCAGCTTCCGGATCTGGGCGCAGGGTGAGGGCCTGTGGGCGTACTACAGCCTCCCCTATGACTCCACCCAGGCCGACCAGCTGTATGACGCTGGTCGCGCCGTCCGTGCCCTCGTCCCCGTCGCCCCTCCAGCTTCCCGCCTGGCCTTAGAGCCTTTTCTCGGCGACGTCACGGCTGGCGCCATCCCGGACCCTGCCGCCGCCTGGCACGTCCTCACCAGGCCACATCGTCTGTCCAGCGACGCTGAGATTAGCCGTCTGCTCCGGGAGTTCAACTCCCTGCACATGGGGGCGACCGAGACGGTCACTGCCTACTGGCAGCAGGCGGAGGACATCCTCCGTCGTCTTGGCACATCTGCTCCGCCCCCGCTGTCCACGCTTCTCACCATCAAGCGTGGCGCCACGAGTGACTACGCAGACGTCTTCATCCACTACCCCCAGGACGTCCTCACCACCATGGCGACCCAGGGCACCCTCATGCCTTGGGCTTACGAGCTCTTCCTCCGCATCGAGGAAGCTCGCCAGGAGTCACTGCTCCATCGCACGGAGGCGTTGGCATCCCTTGCCGTCACCTCCCCTACTGTCGCCCCCCCTGCCGTTACCGCCGTGGCCGTCGCCTCCCCCGCCGCAGCCACCTCATCCTCGTTGGGGAAGAAGAAGAAGAGCCAGAACAAGAAAGGCAAGGGTCAGCCACAGCAGCAGCAGCAGCCGTCATCGACCGGGTCTAGCGGTGGTGGCTCGGTCTGCCACAACTGTGGTCAGCCCGGGCACGGGTGGTACACGTGCCCTCTCCCGACGGACGAGGCGCGCGTCATCGCCACCATGCGGCGCCAGCGGGAGCGCCGCCTCGCCTCTGCCGCCGTCGCCGATGCTGGCCCTTCCACCTTGATCTCGCCCAGCGGCTCTGCCACTCCGTCGGCTGCGCCTGTCCCGCAGACACCCGCGCCGCAGCAGTACTACCCGCAGCCGTCGGCGCCTCCGCTCCCTTCACAGGCACAGTCCTCCTACTTCCCGGGCTCCGGCACCGTTACTCCGCATTCCGTGTACGCTCCCGGGTCCTCCTCTCGTGAGCGTCAGCTGGAGCAGTTCATCGCGCTCCAGCTCGGCCTTCCTCGCCCTCCTCCCCAGGGAAGTGCGAGTTGCATCACCTCCTGCCCTCCTGCCTCCCCTTGCATGACTGAGGCTGACCTGCGGTCGTGTCCCGTCTCCTCGTCTGTCTCATCATCGCCCGTGGCCTCCTCCGCCCCTCTTCTTGATGACGTTGCTTGGCTTGACGATTGGTAGTCCCGTTTTGCTCCTCCGTCCACCGCGTCCGCGTCCCTCGCCTGCTGCCATGTGACCGTTAGCGATCTTGCAATCCCGGTCCAGGACCCCTCTGCGACCTGGATCATCGACTCCGGGGCCACGCATCACATGACAGCCTCTCGTGAGGCCTTCAGTATGCTCGGTCCTGTCGGCGATGTCTCCGGTGTCCGGACGGGCTCCGGACAGGTGTTACCTGTCCGTGGTGTCGGTGTCGTTCGTTTTCGTGGTCCTGCCGGTGACGTCTTCCTGACCGATGTCCTCTTCGTCCCTGGTCTAGAGCTCAGCCTCCTTTCCGTGACTGCCCTTGACCGCATGAGCATGGATGTTGTCCATTCGCGTGGTGTTGGCACTGTGTCGTTGCGCCCGTCAGGTCTTGTTGTCTTGCACGCCACCGCCCGTGGCAACCTGTGGCATGTTCCTCGTCTCTCATCTTCTCTTCCCGTCTCCTCCTCGTCGGCCGCCACAGGCCATGTGCTCGTCACCAGTACCCTTTCTCCTCAGCACACCCGCCTCTTACACCGCCGCCTCTGCCACGTCCACTCTGCCGCTGTGGACAGCATGCTTCGCACCCGGCCTGCCTCGGGCCTTGACCCGGAGACGTTCCCTCTCCCGTGCCCCACTGAGTGCATTGACTGCGCTCAGGGGAAGATGCACCGGTCCACGTACCCCCTGTCTGACTCCCGTGCATCCGCCCCTCTCGACCTTGTCCATTCGGATGTCATGGGCCCTCTCCCCACCGAGTCGGTCGGCGAGCACGGCCGCTATGTCCTCACCCTCACGGACGACTATTCTCGNATGTTCCTCGTCTCTCATCTTCTCTTCCCGTCTCCTCCTCGTCGGCCGCCACAGGCCATGTGCTCGTCACCAGTACCCTTTCTCCTCAGCACACCCGCCTCTTACACCGCCGCCTCTGCCACGTCCACTCTGCCGCTGTGGACAGCATGCTTCGCACCCGGCCTGCCTCGGGCCTTGACCCGGAGACGTTCCCTCTCCCGTGCCCCACTGAGTGCATTGACTGCGCTCAGGGGAAGATGCACCGGTCCACGTACCCCCTGTCTGACTCCCGTGCATCCGCCCCTCTCGACCTTGTCCATTCGGATGTCATGGGCCCTCTCCCCACCGAGTCGGTCGGCGAGCACGGCCGCTATGTCCTCACCCTCACGGACGACTATTCTCGCTATCGCTGGGTCTTCTGTCTTAGGCAGAAGAGCGATGTCGCCCGGGCCATCCAGGACTGGCTTGTCCTCGCCGAGCGCGCGTGTGGCCGCTTCCTTTGCCGCTTTCGCTCCGATCGCGGTGGCGAGTACATGGGTGAGGCTGCGACTTTCCTCGCCACCCGCGGCGTCCACCACGAGACATCGGCGCCCTACACACCCGTCCAGAACGGTGTCTCCAAGCGGTGGAACCGGACCATGGCTGACGCCGTCCGCACCATGCGTGTCGAGTCCGGCCTCTCCGAGGGCTTCTACTTTGAAGCCATGGCATACATGACCTGGGTCTGGAACCGGATTCCCCACGGTCCCCTTCCCCGTCAGTCCACACCGTACCAGCATTGGTGCGGTCAGCGCGCTGACCTCCGCCCCGCTCGCGTCTGGGGTTGTGTTGCCATTGTCTGGCTGCCCGTCCCACAGCAGGGTGGCAAGCTCTCCCCCCGCGGCCGTCCCTGTACCTTCCTCGGTGTCTCTCGTCAGTCCAAGGCCTGGCGCTTCTGGGACCCGTCCCGGCACTGCATCATCGAGTCCCGGGATGCCCTCTTCTTCGAGGACCTGTTTCCTCGCGACCTCATTCGCTCCGGCTCGTCTGTGTCTATCCCTTCGCGAGGGGGTGTGGTGAGTCCGTCCTCCATCCTACCGCGTCCGGGTGACACAGTCGCGTCCGTTGGTCCCCCCGGGCTAGCTGTCCCAGTCGCGTCCACTGGTCCCCCCGGGCCAGCTGTCCCAGTCGCGTCCGCTGGTTCCCCCGGGCCAGCTGTCCCAGTCGCGTCCGCTGGTTCCCCTGGGCCAGCTGTCCCAGTCGCGTCCGCTGGTCCCCCCGGGCCAGCTGTCCCAGTAGCGTCCGCTGGTTCCCCCGGGCCAGCTGTCCCAGTCGCGTCCGCTGGTCCCTCCGGGCCAGCTGTCCCAGTCGGGTCCGCTGGTCCCCCCGGGCCAGCTGTCCCAGTCGAACCCTCTGGTCCCTCCGGGCCAGCTGCCCCAGTCGCGTCCGCTGGTCCCTCCGGGCCAGCTGTCCCAGTCGCGTCCGCTGGTCCCCTCGGGCCAGCTGTCCCAGTCGCGTCCGCTGGTCCCCTCGGGCCAGCTGTCCCAGTCGCGTCCGCTGGTCCCCTCGGGCCAGCTGTCCCAGTCGCGTCCGCTGGTCCCCTCGGGCCAGCTGTCCCAGTCGCGTCCGCTGGTCCCCTCGGGCCAGCTGTCCCAGTCGCGTCCGCTGGTCCCTCCGGGCCAGCTGCCCCAGTCGAGTCCTCTCATCCCCCCGGGCCAGCCGCCCCTGTCGTGTCCGCTGATCTCTCCGGGCCGACAGCCCCAGTCTCCTCCACTGGCCCGTCAGACTCAGCGTCGTCGCGCGCCTTGTCACGCTACACACGCGGCCCCGGCGGCATCCTCCGACCCAGGCTGTCAATGAGCGTCCAGACCGTCGTATCGCGCTCGACAGCGCCTCGACCCCCCGTGGCGCCACGTGCCTCCTCCACTCCCACGGTCGTGAGCGGGGACCCTGGCACCAAGGCCCTGGGTCTAACCACCTCGGCCATCATTGCCGGTCTCCACCTGGGCTCCGCATTGGGCTACGCCATGCTCCATCACGAGCATCGGCACGCTGTCGTGGCTGCCCTTGCGCGCATCCCACCTGGGGCGCGAGAGGCACACGCTCTCTCAGTCCGCTCCACAGCACGCTCGGAGGACCCAGCCACCTTGCGCGAGGCACGAGCCTGTCCTGAGGCCGTCCACTGGGACGCTGCCTGTGCCGATGAGCTCGCTACTATCTGACAGCACCACGTGTACGACCTCGTTGACCTTCCTCCAGGTCGGAAGGCCATCGGCGCCAAGTGGGTCTTTCGGCGCAAGTGGAAACCCGACGGGTCCCTGGACAAGTACAAGGCCCGCCTCACTGCCAAGGGGTTTGCCCAGGTCCCTGGGGTCGACTATGACCAGATCTTTGCCCCAGTTGGCCGGTTCTCCACCAGCCGAGCGCTCTTTAGCCTGGTCGCCCAGCATGGGTGGGAGCTGCATCAGATGGATGTGAGCAACGCCTTTCTCCATGGCTCACTGGAGGGTGAGGAGCTCTACATGGTGCAGCCACCAGGCTTTGACGATGGCACCGGGAGAGTGTGGCGCCTGCATAAGGCCCTCTATGGCGTGAAGCAGTCGCCTCGGTGCTGGAACCAGGAGATCAGCAGCACGCTACTCCGTGGTGGGCTCCAGCGCAGCACCGCGGACCCTGCACTATTTGTCAGTCCGCGAGGTCAGACTTTCGCTGCTGTTCTGGTGTACGTCGACGACCTTCTCATTGTGTCGCCGGACACGGCCGCCATCCAGCGCATCAAGGACCTGCTGCACGCCACCTACCAGATGAAGGATCTCGGGTCTGCCCGAGTCTTCCTGGGCATGGAGCTCGAGCATGATCGCTTCCAGGGCATCCTCCATGTCCATCAGGCTGCTTATGTGCAGACTCTGTCCACTCGTTTCGCCGAGGACCTGCCACTCGTGCCGAGCGCATCCTCACCCATGTCGCCCGATGGCCAGGTGAAGCTGAAGAGTCCTGACCCAGCTGTTGTGGGGGAGCCAGTTGACGTGACCATGTACCTGCGAGTCATCGGGTCACTGATGTTCCTGGCGACGACGACGCGTCCAAACATCGCGTTCGCCGTCAACCTCCTGGCCCAGTTCTCTCAGGAGCCGCGTCACCTCCACCACGAGGCTGCGATCCGAGTACTGCGCTATGTTGTCTCGACTCCTCGGCGAGGTCTCATGTTCCGCCGTCAGCCGTCTGTTGTCGTAGTGGGCTACACCGACAGCGACTGGGCCGGTAGTCCGGACGGTAAGAGTCGCACAGGCTGGATCTTTCTGATTGGTGGCACGGCTGTGTCCTGGCGCAGTGGCAAGCAGGGATGCATTACACGCAGCACTGCTGAGGCTGAGTACGTGGCTCTTGGGTCAGGCGCGTGTGAGAGTGTGTGGTTGCGTTGTCTGTTGTCCGAGTTGCGTCAGTCTGTCCCATCCATCACGTTGCATTGTGACAATGAGAGTGCCATGGCCATCGCCGACAATGACGGCGTGCATCACACACGCACAAAGCACATCAACGTTGAGTATCACTATGTGCGTTCATTGTTGCATGACGGCAGCATCAGCATCGTGTGGGTTGAGACAGCACGCCAGTTGGCTGACTTCCTGACTAAGGCACTGAAGCGCGACTCGTTCAAGAAGGCTGTGAGTTCGGTCGGCGTGCGTCCGTGAGTGGCTCTCTCTCTTTATCTCTCCTTACGTCTCTGCATGCCCTGGGGGAGTGTGGATGTTGACCGTGTCTCTGCCCGCCCATGTGCACTACGCCTGTGAGTCATGGGGGAGTGTTGGTTGTTTGTGCTCATTGTGCTCTGTTGTGTCCTCCCGGCTTGTGTACATCGGCGTGCAGATGACTGACGGCGAGACTCGACGCCGGTGGAGTGTCGTCCGGTGGAGCCGACGCACGCTGAGGTCGTCTCGCGGTTCGCTGGAGCCTCCTCTCTCCGGCGACGTGTTCAGCTCCATAGGCAGGCCTCCCCGGTGGTCGCTGCCGGCAGTCACTACCGCTGCGGTTGCTGTATGCATGCGTCCAGCACGTACTGTCGTGTCTGCGTCGTCGTGCACTGCCTAGGGTCCCAGTTGCGTGCTGCATGACCCTGTTTGGCGGTATAAACCGTCGTTGGCACTAGCTGGGTTTAGGCTGCCATAACTCCTCGCTACTATTCTTCTAGTAGATTCTGACCGCACGACTGCGTTCGCAGCGTCGGTGTTATGGTATGGTCCAGTTTTCAGGCAAAACGGACGACGCCCGGGTTTTGGGCTGTTGGCTGCCTGGCAGGCCTCACCGAGAAAACCTGCCAGCCTGAACTGAGCTATTTTCTGATTGGCTGATGGACTGAGTAACAAGCTCTACAAAGCTGGGGGGGGGCTAGATCTTGGAGGGGTCCCCCATTGCTGTTCATTCTTCATTCTTAATCAGTCATTATCAGTTTTCAGCTGCTTTCTGGCGCTAACTCTGGCGCGCGCGTTTCTGAGTAACAAAACTCAGAGCTTCCAGACTTAGACTCTAGAGCAGCGGATTGAGGGGGCAGCTGAGTGAAGCAACGAGCGTGGAAGCCCGCACGCTGCATCAACAACGCTGCTGCCCCAACATGCTGCATAGTTTCTAGCTTTCAGAGAATGCTGAGAACTTCCTTGAAGAGTGTGCCAGCATCTCAGCCCCGTTGAAGTCTTTCAAGCAGGTGTAAAGGAGAGGATTTGCCTCTAACCAGAAGTGAGTCTTCCAGGTTCAGGTAATGCCACCAGCTTTGTCTTTCCTAAAGATGCGAGGACCCGCTCATGGCTTGAAAGAGTCCTGGCAACAGCAAGATCAGCCTCGGGAGCAGAATCATCATCTGCTTTGATGTCAAAGGCTGGAGCCCAGAACTTGTACTCCCAGAGTTCGACAGCATGGAGGGATGCAGACCAGGGTCCTACACGGAAATGAATGAGCTTTGCAGGCTTTGGGTCAGCATCTATAGTATGGATGCTCAGCCATACAAAGCAGACCTTCACCTTCACCCCCTGCAGAAAGATGTGGAAAGGCTTAAGTGAGTGAAATCAGTCGCAGTGGTGAACAGAGAACACTAAAGCTCAGAGATGAGAACGGTCATACTGAGAAACTGCTAGGAAGCTTCCTAGCCTTGCTGCTGCTGACGTGGCGACACTGTCCAGTCAGCTGACGCACTAGCAAGCAGGCAGGTGCAAGAAACAGCAAGGATCAGGCTAGGGAGACGCGCAAAGTCTCATAAGCTTCAATAGCTTAGTAAATGCAGAGAGAGATGACAACTGACAGGTCCAGGGAATAAATACCTGCCGCGGCGCACGGCGGGTGTCGCACGCGGCAGTCCAAGAGCTGTCCTAAAATCGGCCCAAAACCACTGTTTTGGCCGTAACTCTGCGCACACATGTCAGAATCCTATGCCGTCTGAACCTAGAGGTGCAGAATCAAAAGACGCACGCAACGACCGGTCACATGCATGCATCCATCGACTGACAGCGAGTATATAATGCAAAAACATGCAAATGGGCCTCATGCCCAGTCCGCCGAACGGCGCCTGCAAGACGTAGAAGGAACAGCAAAGAGTCCCGGTGACATCTGGGGCTCTGGAACAGTGGTCGGTCAGCTCCAGACGGGTAGTCTGCCGCCTGTCGTCGCGTCGGTGTCACCAGGGCCGCCTGCCTCAGGGATCTGCACGAGTATGGACACGGCCGAGTGGTCATAGTAAACTGTACAGGAACGGCACAAAGCACAACACTCCCCCATGACCCGATGGTACGCATGTCCATACGCGTGCAGCACTGGTACAACNCAAGTCAGTGCCAACCCACATGATGGAGATCACGCGTCGCTCCACCAGATCACGAACGAAGTGATGCTCAACCGCAATGTGCTTTGTGCGAGCATGAAAAGCACCAGAGTTCTCCGCAATGGCGAGAGCACTCTGGTTGTCGCAACGCAGCACAATGGCGGGTACTGACTGCCCAAGCTCAAGAAACAAGCGCTGCAGCCAAACTGCCTCAGTAGCCCCTGCCCCCAAAGCCACGTACTCTGCCTCTGAGGAGCTACGTGCGATGCAGCCCTGCTTCCCGCTTTGCCAAGACAAAGCGGTACCACCGAGCAGGAACACATAGCCAGTGCGACTGCGCCCGTCGGGACTCCAAGCCGAGTCGCTGTCAATGTAGCCGTCAAGGACTACCGAACACTGCCGACGAAAGCAGAGTCCGAGATACGGCGTGGAAACCACGTACCGTACCACTCGCACAGCCGCGTGGAGAGCTCTCACACGTGGAGCCTGCGAGAACTGAGCGAGGAGGTTGACGGCAAACGCGATGTCGGGACGCGTGGTCGTGGCCAGGTACATCAGAGATCCGATCAGACGGAGGTACAAGGTCACGTCCACTGTCTCCCCCAGCTGTGTAGGGTCATCCACCTTCAGGGCATCCTGCCCATCTGGTGTGATGGGTGTGGAAGCTGTTGGTTTATGTGCCACAGACATGTTGTGACCTCTGGCCTAGCTGCATACTCACCGCACTGACGCAGGTGACTGATTCTGGAGGGACATCGGTGCTGACGCTGTACCTCAAGTGGTGGGAACTCGTGGGGGTTCAGAGAAGACAATCCAGAGTCGCTCGCAGAATTGGGCATTCCCCCTACCACAACATCTCATAATATAAGTGTTTGGTGACACTAGGATTTCTAGTGGGTTTTTTGCCTGAGAAAGAGGGGATTGTGGTCGGGTTGTTTTCTCGGCCCGGACTTGCATGTCCGTGAATATTAATGTGGGAACAGGGCCAGGTTCTACCCTAGCTCGGCGTGAGTGAGAGCAAGGGTGGGCTCGCTGCTCGCTCGCTCGTCACCTCGCCAGCAGCTTAGGGCCCCGCGTAACACCTCTGTTCGTTGTTACTGAGCTACTCGCGTTTTTCTCATTCGAAAACTGCCGCCGTTCATGGCGCTTAGTCTCTTGCATGCTCAGTCCGTGCTTCCCTCGACCCTCACTCTCCCTCCTACCGGGATCCTCTATCCTCTGGTATCAGAGCAGTGGAGAGAGGAGGTGTTGAGCTCGTGAATCGAGCGCTCGATCTTGGTGTGCGGCCAATCTTCGTCGCCACCACCCCTTTCGCCACCACTTCTGTCACTAGGAGTACGTTCTCTTCTACTGCAGCTCCCTACCCTCGCCCATTCTGTGGCGGGCAACAGCAGGAGCTACGAGCGGACACTCGCGGGTGTTCACTTCGTTCACACCCGCGGGTTTGCTCGCGTCCGCGATGCTGCAGGTCTCAAACTGCCTTATCTACGGCAGCAGGTTGAGCAGCATCATCACCATGCCCTAAGTAACAACCTCCTCAGCAGTGACTATGCCTGCGATAGCAGCAGCTGCGACGACAGCACCCGTCCCATTTCTCCCATACACTGTCGCAGATACACACCCAACAACAGCAGCAGCAGCAGCAGCAGTAGCAAGGCGACAGCAGCAGCAGCAGCAGGTGCCGATCCACTTGCGTTAGCAGTAGTAGCAGCAGCAGCAGCAGGTGCCGATCTACTTGCAGCAGCAGCAGCAACAGCAATAGCAAAGCAACAGCAGCAGCAGCAACAGCAGAGCGACAGCAGAAGCAGCAGCAGCAGCAGCAAAGCAACAGCAGCAGCAGTAGCAGCAGCAGCAGAGCGACAGCAGAAGCAGCAGCAACAGCAAGGCGGTAGCAGCAGCAGCAGCAGCAAGGCGACAGCACCAGCAGCAGCAGCAGCAGTAGGTGCCGATCCACCTGCAGCAGCAGTAGTAGCAGCAGATGCTACAAAGCAACAGCAGCAGCAAGGAGACAGCAGCAGCAGCAGGTGCCGATTTGCTTGCAGCGACAGCAGCAGCAGCAGCTGCAACGAGACCGCACCAGCATCCATACATCTCTCTAAACACTGCTGCTGCATTCTCACCTGCTGCACTTTTAGCAACAGCTGCAAAGGACGCCCACCTTCCTAATACCTCAACTGCCACACTGGCGCACGGTGACGTTCCAGACGC
Organism: Penium margaritaceum; assembly: GCA_023375785.1. NCBI lineage: Eukaryota > Viridiplantae > Streptophyta > Zygnematophyceae > Desmidiales > Peniaceae > Penium > Penium margaritaceum. The sequence continues at coordinate 242,887 of SZWC01001929.1, forward strand.
GGCTGCATTGGTGGAGTACTACAACGGGGGAACGTCGCACCGACGAGAACGACGTCGTCGCGGCATGAGCAGCGACCGGGGGTTCGAGTCCGCCTCAGCACGGTCCGCTCTCGCGTCACGTCATCGTCTGGTAAGCGTCTCCCCTCCCCAGTCTTGTAGGGAGGACCCTCTGCTGTCCGGCAATCCCGAGGTTCCTGCTGACCAGCTCCCACAGGACGTCGTTCGTCTTGTGGGCATCGTTACACGCACAACCTCGGCCATCATTGACGCAGCGGCGGCAGCTGCAGCCACCTTCGCCGCCGCTGCTAGAGCCTCGCGTGCTCCTGCCGCCACCTCAGCAGGGCGTGCTGCAGATTCGTACACAGAGGCCGCGGTTGTTTCTGGTCCCATTGTTGCAGCGGCTGCTGATATAGGCACACAAATATCTGCTGCAGCATCTGCCATTGCCTCTGCAACGGCCTCAGCTGCATCAGCCACAGCGGCAGCCGCTGCTTCCATTCGCACCTCCACCGCAGTCGCCGTCACCGCAGCTTCATCTGCTCCATCTGCCGTCTCCAGCCTCGTCACAGCAATCATCTCCGTCGTAGCAGCCTTCTCTACTCTTGCTGCTGCCTGTACCACTGGAGCCTTTGCTCTGGTGGTGCCCATTGCCTCCACCGTCTCTGTTCTTTCTGCTGCCTCTGCTGCTGTGGTTCCTCCGCTCCTTGCTTTTCTCCGCAGCCCGTCCTCTTGACCACCTTGTCTGCATATTGTGCCTGCGTATCTTCCCCTTTTCTCCTTCTGCGGTGGCTTGTCCTGTCTGACTCGAGGTGGGCTGTCCTGCAGCTGTTGACTCCTTTCCTTAGGCAACCCCACTTTTCCCACGCCCACTGGGGCTGGGGAAACTCTGCCGAAATCTGTCCGGCAGAGCCCTCACGTCGTCACCATGCCTGGTGACGACGAGTCAGTCATAGCGACTCTTCAGCGCCAGCTGACCCTCGCTCGCAAGGCTCAGCAGGAGGCTGAGGACCGCCTTAAGCTTGCTGAAGATAATCACGCCGCTTTTGCTGATGAGGTCGCCGCCATAGTGCTGCGTCGCCTCCCTGCCGCGTCGGTTGGAACCAGTCACACCCCTTCTGCAGGCACCCCTTCTTCTTCCTCCAACACTTCTGCTGTTGCGCCCACTGGCACTACCGCTGCTGCCGCCACTCACCCCACGCCTCGCCAGCATGACTTCTTCTCTCAACCACCTTCCCTCTCCTCTGGGCTCGCCTTCACCTCCTGGGAAGTGCGCTTTAGTGCGTGGGCCCAAGGGGAGCAGCTGTGGGAGTATTACTCCCCAGCTGTTGCCCCATTCACTCCCCTTGCAACTGAGTCTGCCCGTGCTGTACGCGCTCTCATCGCTGCCGCTCCTGAGTCGCTGATTGATGATGTCGGCACGTTCAATGCTGATCCTGCTGTCCAGCGTCTTGCCGACCCTGTCGGTGCATATGCCATGCTGCGTCGTCGCACCACTGTCACTGGCCAGGCCGCTCAGAGCGCCCTCACAGTCCAGTTCAACACACTTCTCATGCGTAGTGACGAGACCGCTGATGCCTATTGGTCTCGCGGTCTCAAGCTCCTTCGCGAGCTTGGCAAAGCAGCACCTGGCCAGCTCTCTGCTGTTCTCACCATGGTCAACGGCCTTATCCCAGAGCTGTCCGACCTTCTTCGTGACGTCAAAGCTGACGAGCTACAGCAGCTTGCCTCCCAGCCCGTCCCCCCTGATTCCCCGCCAGGGGTAGGGCCGCTCTGGGATTTCACCTCTGAGCGCCTTGCTGCCTGGTGGACCAGTCTTTAGAACAAGCGCCTCCATCGCTCTTCAGTTTCGGGTGTTGCTGCGCTCACCACTTCAGCAGCACCCTCCTTCTCCTCTGCTGCGCCCTCCTCCCTCTCCGCTGCTGCATCTTCCCCTGCCTCCACCGCCTCCTCTTCCTCTCCTGCTGCTGCCCTCGCTTCCAAGGGTCGTGGCAAAGGGAAAGGGAAGGGCAAGGGCAAGGGCAAGGATAAGGGTGCTGCCCCTTCCTCTCGGGTTCCGGGCGCCGTTGTGTGCTGGAACTGTGGCTCTACTGAGCACTCTGCTCGTACTTGCCCGGCTCCTCCGGATGACCTACGCCTCGCCCGCGCCATGCGTGCCCACTGGGCTCGTACCTCTGGCTCCTCCTCTACATCCGCACCCTCTGGCTCTGGTGGCCCGTCGCGCCTCTCCGCCCCGCCGCCGGCTCAGGCTTACGCCGCCTCCAGCGTGCCTTCTCCACCACTGCCTGTTCCTTACCCTTGGGGCTGGCCACCTCCTTACGGTGCCCCTGCGTACTCTAGGCCCCCGTCCTCTGCCTACACCGCTCCACCGTGGTTCCCGCCTTCCTCCGGCGCGCCTACCCCAGCTCCGCCGGCGTCAGTGGATGGCGACCGTGGTGATCGGGAGCGCCACCTTGAGCAGTCCCTCCTCCAGCTTCTTCGCCTTCGTGATCAGGGAGGTGAGGGTGTTGCACCGCTGGCCAGAGATCTTGTGTGTCAGACTGACGTTGTCCTTCGTGGGGATCCTCCGGGTCATGTCCTAGGTGCCTTGTGTGCGTCCGTCCCGTGGATTGAGCGTTGGCAGTCTGACTTCCTTCCTCGTTGTCCCTTGTCTCCGTCCTCCATTGGCACTGTTGCGACGTCCAGTGTGCTGCCCCCTGTGCGTCTGTCCAGTGGCCTCTGGGTCCTTGACTCCGGGGCCACTCATCACATGACGTCTGTGCGGTCCTCGTTCATCTCGTTAAACCCCGTCGGTTCTGTCCGCTTTGTTCGTACCGGTTCTGGTCAATTGCTGCCAGTTCAAGGTGTGGGTGTGGTTTGCTTTGTTGGCCCCAGTGGCGCACTCTATCTGCCTGACGTTTTGTACGTGCCTTCGCTGGAACTCAGCCTGCTGTCTGTGCCTTCTCTGGATGAACAAGGTATGGACTTCACTGCTAGCCGTGGTGTTGGCACAGTCTCTCTTCGCTCCTCCCACCGTCCTGTTCTTCGTGGCGTGCGCTGTGGCAAACTCTACCGTGTTCCCTTGCACGCCCCCTCCACCCCGGCCGTCAGCGCTGCCCTTGCTCACGTTGCTCCCTCCCTCACCCCCGACCTTGTCCGCCTCTTGCATCGTCGCCTTGGTCATGTTCACACCGATGCCATTCACAGCATGTTGCGTCTCCAACCTGCTCTTGGTCTCTCTCCCTCTACCTTCCCTGCCCCTTGCCCTGCGGACTGTCTTGACTGTGCTCGAGGGAAAATGCATCGGTCTCCTTTCTCTCCTTCTGAGTCTCAATCTTCCCATCCACTTGATCGTGTTCATGCGGATGTCATGGGGCCCTTGCCTCATGACCTCCTTGGTGACGTGGGACGCTACGTCTTATGTCTTACCGATGA
>SZWC01001930.1:15402-27044 GCA_023375785.1 Penium margaritaceum
GTGTGTGTGTGTGTGTGTGTGTGTGTGTGTGTGTGTATCTACCTCTCTCTTCCTTGCCTCTAAAATCTAAGGAGGTGGGTGGGAGAGGGTGAGGACGGGGGCTCGAGGCCAAAGGCATTGGCCCTTGAGGCCTTGTGGCCTCGTGGTTGCCGATCAAATGACCAGCTCGATCGACGGCCAGCAGATGGCTGGCCGATGGCCAATCGGTCACTTGACAGGCCACTGGCCATCGAGCCAGCCAGCAGCCAGCTGGTCAGCGGCCAGCAAAGGGCTGGCTGGCGTCTATCCAATCCTATCACTAAAAAGCACACTATTGAGAAGTGGCCTAACCAAGTTATATCGCCAATAGACGTGCTATGGGCTTGACACAAAATCATTCTAGTGTCAAGGTGACGAACCAACTATAAAGCTTCCAAGAAGCTATGGACTTTCTTTCTAGGAAGTTAAGAAAACAGCCAGTATGTGCATGGGGCAAAGATTCAACTCATCACCTCTCACGTGGGCAAAAAACAAAATGACCATGTTAACCATTCACCCACATGATGTACCCACGGGTCATGTATCACATGAGACGGAGCATAGTCGAGTCACCCTACAACGGATCCAAGGGTCATACCTCCACAAGGGGCAGAGCAGCAGATATGTCGTAAAACACCAAACAAGGGGCAAACGTCTTCAATAAATATCTCCCTTGCATATTGATTCAGCTTTCACCATCATTCTTCATCACCTGCGTTGACCATTTCAATAACTTGCATGCCCGCCTGGCGGAGATCTTTGTCCAATGGCTCTAGAAGCATGTCATCACAGTTTAGTTTGGTACCGACATTCTCAAGCTCCACTATTTTCTTGTAGACCAAGCCCTAAGCACAGTTGCAGCGGATTTCAATGTGCTTTGTACGCTTGGGCAGGGCCGGGTTTTTTGACATGTCAATTATACTCATGTTGTCAATCTTGATGACCGTTGCCATTGCTTGTGGTGTCTTCATCTCAGATAACAAGCTACATAGCCACAGTATCTCTTTACACACCTCATTCAAGGTGATGTACATTGCTTTGGCTGTTGATAGAGAGACACGATCCTGCTTGCGACTCACCCAACTAACAACACCTCCATTTAGCATACACACAATGCCGGAGATGGATCTTGTATTGTCTGCATTGCCTCTCCGACCAGCGTCGGTGTAGCACATGTGACAGAGTGATGCCAATCAAGCAAGGCCTTCAACTGGAGCCCCACATGCTATGTCTCCTTAAGGCAGCGCATGATGTGATTCACATCCTGCCAGTGCAGTGGATTAGGGACATGGAATGTCCAACATGTCAGTTTTCTCCACTTCACTGGATAGGGACGTAGTGGTGGAGAGCTTTTGCTCTGAGCTCATGGGTGTGTTGGCAGGTTTGTAATCTACCGTGTCATGACGTTTGAGGATGGAGTCATTCTTTTTTTTTCTTGACATTCATCAAGTGGACTTAGGGTTTAGGGTTGCACAATGGCAAGCATTGACCGGATGGAGGCAAACGTCACAACAGGAGCAAAAGTTTCATCATACTCTATGAGAGGTCGTTGAGAGAATCCCTTGGCCACCACCCAAGCCTTGTACATTTCTATCTTGCCATCCTAATCCCCTTTGCTTTCAGCACCCACTTGGACCCCACAATGTGAGCCCTGGCAGGCATGTCCATTGGGCATTCATGTCCCATTCTCCTCAATACAGTGGATTTCACTACAAATAGCTTGATCCCAATCACCTTTCTCGAGCCAAATGAATGCCCCAGGGAAAGACGTTGGCTCCTCTTGAACCAGGAACAAATCGTTGAAGCCTATCCATTCACCCCTATCTGTGTCGTAAAGCCTTTTTAGGTACTTTGAGACTTGAACTACTCTGTGGAACCGATGGCTGCTCCTGCTGATGTGGAGGCTGAAGGTCTGCTTTGTTGTTGATGATGGACGAGGCTCCTCCTCATGGTCTGGAGGGCCAGATCTGTCAGACTCAGACTCCAATTCATCCAAGTCATCTTCATCGACTCCTCTCCTTGTTGCAGCACCTAGTCCATGCCATTGTGCTAGTGCTTTGTCATCAGGCACCACTTCTTACAAGGAAGCGACCTCGCTCACCCCCCCTTAGGAAGGGCGAGAGAGGTTGCGACCCTTCTAGTTCCAGATAAACCAAGTATTGTTTCTATTCATTTGGAGACCGTTATGGGCACCACAAAAACCAGTTCAAAGCTAAGATTGAGCTCCAGATTTCCTTTGATTGAAGATATCTAGAAAAAAACCCTTCGTGCCACTAGCACTAGATGGGAGGAAGGTTTTCTCGGTTGAATCCAGTATTGGCCCTTGTTGGTCATGGGTTCACCACTGTGAAAAAAGATAACAAGGAAAATTTACAGCCTTCCATGCCATGGACAAAAATCACTTGAAAATGCTTCAATGTGATAAATTGAGCAAGAATAGTGCCAGCAAAAACACATGCAAGATCAGAGTTTAGGCTTTATTTTAGAAAACCTGGACGTATTAACTACTACAGAGACACGACATGGTTCAACACGGGTTGGACATGCACCAAACATTTTTTTTGGTGGGAAACGGCCACATCCAGAATGTTGATGCACATTGAGATGAACTCTCAATGTGAACAATTCAATGCATCCTACGTGCTGCGTCAACCTGATGAACCATCTAGGGTGACACAAGCGCCCGCTACATAATGGATGGAAATGCAAAATGCAATACTGGCCATAGCACAAGTATTGGTTGCTAAGATTTTCCCAGTGTAAGATATACCACAAAATTTAAGTGCAAATCTCACTTTATTCATGGATGCTGAATGCGCTAGCAAGCCTAGCAGTGAATGCATTGCCTGTAGTCTACGGGATCCATTACCAAAGTCAATATGGATTGTGTATCCGTGTGGATGCCGATTGCACCAAGGATGTTGGGCAAGACACTTGTGCTTGGATTTTTATGTTGAATTTAGGAATCGTTGAATGGCACAAAGAGTTCTTCAAGACAGCGCAAAACCAATCGCATAACCAGTACAGATCAACACAGGCACAGTCAGCCAGATCTGTACACACTGCGACTAATATGGAACTGGATCCCTTTACTGAAAATATACAAGTCCTGGGTACAACAGATCCAAATCCTCAGTACTGAAGAAGGAACAGTAAGAGTGCTGAGTAGAGTGGTGGCCTTTAAATGGTCCTGCCGCGGTTCACGCTTTGCCATGGCGTGTACCGCGGCAGTTCCGATAAGTGTGCTGCTAAGTGTGCCCTTTTGTCGCCTCTGCTTGCTTGGGATCTGTTTCACTGTGATGGCCTTCTTTGCTCCGGCTAGTACCCCCCAGCTTCCTCCGATGTCCTCCGTATTATACGTTTGTCGTCAGCCGTAGATTGTAGAATATGCAAAGGTCATCAGCCGTCGATAATCAGGTCATCCGCTGCATCTGTCGATCTTTATAAAAATGTCCGCCAGTCCTGCCCGCTCTTTTGTGATTGCATTTTGTGTTCCCACTCGTCGATGCTCCACGTCAGCTTCCACAGACTTCCGCTTCTCCTCGTGGCACTACTCCGCACACAAGTGCAATACTGTAGCCTTTATAACAGACTGCTGACCATGATCCTATTACAAATAGGTACAAGGCACGGGCTGGTGGAGGCATGGGACTACTCTCTCTGCCAGACCCAACTAGGCATAGGGTAGGATAGTACAGGAGGCAGAGGGTCAGGGGAGAGATTAGCGCCTCTCCCCCTGGCCCTCGCCTGTTTTCAAGTTTTGGAACATACTATCCTCTTTTATCCGTTTCCCAACATTTGATAGAACAAGAATCCGAGTGCTGAATGCACCCAATTCACGCGGTGGTGGAAATCCCCGTACGAGGCCTGATCACACAAAATGGATAAGTGTCGGTTTCACTTGGGATACTACCAATATGGGAATTGCAATCATAGCATTCATGTGAGTGCCAAATGCACTCGTACCATGAGTTTTGAATGGTTGGCTGAAGAGCGTGTTGGATGAAACACTGACACAAGTACCGAATGCACTGTTGCCATAAGCATCGATTGTATGATTGACAAAAGCTGTAGGTTGCACGTTTGGCATGGGTGCTCAATGCACCATTGATGCATGTGCCAAATGCACTGAGAAATTAAACTTGTCCGGAAAACCCCATCATATGGCACATGTCATAGGTGCCGATTGCATGAGTAACACGGATGCCAATGGCTACGTCGAGTTCTCTTGTGGCATACCACAAAATCAAAGAATTTGATACATGCACGGGGTGGTTCTACTTGCAAGTGTGCAGAGGGTACTATCTGATTTGCCCAAAACACAACATGTGTCATGTGAGTGACATGTAGACAGACTTGGCGATGCTTGTACTCTCAAATTCTTTAAAGAGTGAACTGGTGGGTATGTGAAATAAAAATTACATACGGATGTGGAGATAAGACATGTGCTTGAATGGTACATAAAAAAGATAGCGATCTGAGTTGTCATTGACATTGACAACTGTTTGAAGTGCAGAATTCTGTCCCTGCGAATGGTTGAAAGGACAGATGCTTCCAATAGAAAAACAAGGAAAAACATGTATCTGATACATAGTTGATTTGCATTGACTCATACCAGGTAAACTGTGAATGGCTTTTCTTGTACCCATAGCCAGAAACTGCTGGTAAAACCAAGTGGCTTCATCACAGGCTTCTAAAACATGTACGACTTGCATGATTGAGATAACTTCAACGGATATGATCCCAGTACCAGGGTCAACCCTCGTTTTGATGGATCAAAGTATGTGGTTTATGCTATACATTGGAAACATGCACCCAGATACATGTCATGCATGGATAAAGTGCATGTTATACACGGTAAACTTGTTTGATGACTAATGGTGCATTGATTACGACATCAAGGTAAAGCAAGTTCGAACGACCAGTGATCACAGAACGTTCACGACATCCAATCAGACCGGCGATATCAGTTGATGTCTTTGATAAACACAGAACCACCGGAATACAAAACGGGTTGCTTGGTAGGTTTACGGATGTTGTTGTATCACAAGCAGGTTCATCTTCACTACTATTGAACTCGAAGCAAATGTGATCAATTGATTGCAATGCACGTGGAAACTCAAAACAATGGCTGTGCCATTAGATGATTAGTTTGCATGGAGTCCGTGTAATCACCTTGGTCTCAATCTGACGAGGGTGAAATCATGACACTTGTATATAGTGCGTGCTTGGAGGTGTTATAGACTATGCAAGGAGGCACACTATGCCTTCAACATTTATGGTGCTGAACTACAGATGTGCAAACATCAGAATAAATAAATGGTCACTGTGGACATAAGGTCGTGGTATGCCAAGAACAAGCTAGTTCCTAAATACGCATCAAATGGGAATGCCATTGGCACTTTATCACTCTGTGAAAGGCCCTAATGAATTGCTGTATCCGACAGGTGCCAACAATGAAAAGCAACACGATTTTGTGAAAAACATGTCCCAAATGACCGTAAACAAAACATGTAAAAGAAAAGCAAGGGATTGTCTATGGGTCCTAAATGATCCAAGACACCACAGTACGGTGGACGAAGGTTGCAAAGGTCACACTTTGGCATGTGACAAGGTGGACCAAACGTTGACAAACTTCGATGTCGACACCTTCAGCCTACAACCACTTGATGAATGTAAATTTCATGGAAATTGAAAGCCACGGGTGCTTGAACTGATGCCAGAAACATAAGTTTATCCACTGTTTTGTGAACAGTTCAATAGATACTATCGATACCTCTTTTCCACTTCTACAGTTTCAGGGTACTATGATGATCTCATAACCGTCTACTATCCAACCATGAGATAATTGGGATCATGTCACAGTCTAGGGTTTACACCCAAAACACATGACCAAGGAACCGATTACTCTACACCAAAAATGTCCTTACATCAATATCCGAGTGGTCCAAATGACCACCCAATGGGTGATAATCAATATTGTGATCAACTTATGAAAATAAGACAATGATGTGCAAGGGATATTCATAATGGCCCTTGAGAGTAAGTATATCTTGTCATATTATGTCATTTTTTAAAAGAATCTTCACACATAAGAACACCGGCACACAGTATATCAGTTGTGTACATCACACTCTTCAAACATCATGTAGATGGTTTGAGATCATGCCAAAGGTGTGATGTAACATTGTAGGATTTAGTCGGACCACCCTTTGTTGACCCAGAAGGTCATGGCAAAGCAGTTGAACTCCCTTTGTTTCGGGGGTGGTTAAACTGATGTACTTCACCGAATGCAAATACAATGTGCTTTTTTGGATGTTGGTGAAACGGTGTCTATGATTGTGGTTGTTTTTTAGATGTCTTTGTAAGGGTGATATCTTCCACAAGTGCCTAGGGCAATGGCTATGGAAGTGCTCTGTCAAAGGGAAGAACCAAATGCACACAAGAGAATACATTGAAATAGCACAAATTTACAACTTGGAAAACATGTCCCAAGACTAACTATTGGGATTCATTTCAAATGAGAGATTTTGAAAAAGGATGTGTGTTTCCCTATCTATCAAAGGAGCTCACAACTTACTAAAGGAGTATGCAGAAATACTTATCAATAGTGGCTTATTGAATGGAGCCATTGGGATGGGGTTACATCAAAGGAGAGAGATTTTGGGGCCAGTCAATCTTAGATGAATGGATTTGGCTGGGAAGTATTTTACCATGACAACGTTAAGTTCACATGAAAGAGGTGTCCTCCCAACTTGTACTGCATACGTTATGGTCAGGGTATCCTTGTTTGGTGAATACAATGTTATGAACACATTTTTCATGGTTTCTATCCACAGTTTCTTTGATCGTTGATCCTGGCTTAGCTGGTTAAAAGGCACTATTATTCTGACAGGGACACAAACAACAGCCTACAATACCTACTTCCGACACAAAATAGGGGTTGATGGTTGAGACCAAGAACGCCTGGGTCGGGGTTTTGGTGTATCCAGTGACAAACTTTGATGGCAATTGTGCCTACCGGATGACCAATGCTGTCTCCTTCAAAGTTGATCAAACCCTTAAAAGGGAGAACAGGTATGCTCAACAACCTTGTCTTAAGGCCTTGGTGCCTCCCAAACCCAAGAACAAGCTAGCATGCAAGTTGCCTGAGGTTATTGGAGCTTAGTTGAGTTTAGCCAACTAGCTTGCAGGTGCTGAAAGAGGTTTGGTAGACCTACTCGTGGTCATGAACACGTGGTCGGAAAAATAGAGAACAAATGTCCGGAGCATAGATTGCATGTATTCAAATTATTGGGGGGATGTAGCACTTATTGGGGGCAAAAAACCCTCGGAAGAAATCATGTCCAACCAACATTATAAGTGTTGTATGGACATGGACTGTTTTCATGGGAACGCCTAGTTCATTGGTCGAAGGGACACTCCTTGCAAAGGGGGAGGAGGCGTCAACACAACAGCTTGCTAGACATGTACCAAATAAAACATTGGACGTCCGATCTATTCGTCCTATGTACCCTTTTCTAAGATGGCGGGACATTGTTGACAATGTACGTCGCAAAATCCATTGGTCATGCCATCCATGCACACATGTCATGGGTCTTTGGGGAAGACACACAAATAATAGGGAAGAACGTAAAAATGTTATATGTGTTCATCTTGGAAAAAGCCAAGGGATCATGTGATCAACATCGGATGTTGTATGTGAATGGCCATAACCACAAACACCACACATGTGTTGTTGATTGTCTGTGAACATGGTGCAACCGGGTTGCGAATGAAAAGATTCCACACACACGATCTTATTTACACTTCTTGTTTCATGGTTTGCACCGCGGAGCACACAATGATTGAACCTCCACGAGTAAAGACAAACAAGGGTTGTTCAAAGCAATGGGGAAGGAAAGAAGCACACGAGCCATATTAGGAGTGAAAGGGCATTGAATCACACTTCTCGGGTTTTGAGGAGCTTCATGTTTATTTCTCGAGAAGTTGACGCCCAGAAATATGTGTTCTGGCTATAGTCTGGTTCAACCCTAGCATCGGAATTGTTCATTGGCTGGATTCCAAGTAAACGGAGTGCCGCAGTGAATATTCCACCGCGTCAATCCGCCTCTGGTCTTAGCTTGGCACAGGGGACCTGTTCCAGTGTGGCAAGGCCACGTGGGACGATTAGGCTTAGTATTATTGTTCTACATCCATGCCCTACAACAAACATGACCGTTCCTGGCACAGCCCGTCTAATCCAAAATTGCGGATGCGGCCATTTGCACCTCGTCCTCACACTATCATTACAACAGCAAGTCATTCTCCCTCATCATTGTCTCAGAGGTGAATGGTTCCAACTACTTGAACATATGCATATCCGGCTATGGTGTGGCCCGAACTTGGATATGCCAATCGTATGGTTGCTACCAGTGTTATAGCATTTCTCAAGGGGCTAAACACTTGTTGTTTTCCATCTCTTCAACTCCAGTCCATGGTTTTATGAAAGCGATCACTGAGAGGCACTGACATTCTAGTGTCATTCCATACAAATTGACGATAGACAATGCAAAAGCACCAAAATACGTCCTGGAAGTTTACAGGTGTCGGCCAGTCAGAAATCACTCTACTTTCTTTAGGTTCATTGTGATACGATGCCAACGATGTTTTGGTTCAAAGTTTTGATTGAACAGTGACTGAAGTTCCAGCTTGAGGGTAACCTATCAAGTATAGAAAACCAATGAGAGGTTTTCATTGTCCTTCCTTGGCATGTGCCTATACGAAAGCCCATTATATAAGATACAAGATGGGAATTTAATTGGTGTACCACCAATAACGTTTGCTTGTGGATGCCACAAATGTAGACGGGAAGATTGTAATACCAAATGGCATAATGGTAAACTTGATGTACCCTGTCGTGGGTGCAAAAATCTGTCATCTTGATGTTATCATTGGTTACATGTATCTTCTCATATCTGCTTGGTTGATCAATACTGGTGCAAATCCATGCTCCTTGTAATAGGTCAGAAAGTTCATCTACCCAAGGAAGGAGTAGCGGTTCTTGGTGGTTATGTCGTGAATGAGTTGAATTCCTTGTTCTTTTTGTTCTCTCTTATTTCTTACAAAGGCACCAGTGCATCATATGGTCACATGGATGGCCATTTTTCAGCTTGGCTGGTTATTGGTTGCTCGTCCGTTAAGTCCCATTTACCATTTGCTACTACTTTGCTGCTCCAATCATCACGATCAAATGTCATAGCACACTTCCAAACTTCCTAATTTCTTGATTTTCTTGAACAATTTCAATTTTTTTTGCATAATTCCACGAACCAAGACTCAAGTCTAATGCTTTGGGTTCATGTCCAGCTGGTGTCCATGAACCAAGACTTGGCTGGTGTCCAATATTCCAGACTTATTTGTTTGAAGGATGCCTTTGCTCAAGTCCTCCCATAGGAGCGTGCTTGCCCGTGTGTCCCACGTTGACACCCTTTCCCTGCTTTGCAGGCTGGCATATGGCAACTCAATGCATCACATCAAGCTGCTGTGCTACTAAGGGTGCATATGGATTTGGAAAAAAAGGCAAGACGAATCTGTCTAGGAAAGACGGATAGCTGATGCTGGGGTCAGATCCCGTCTTTGCCGCTTTGAACAAGTTGTTTGGTTCCTGCTTGTACATGGTTGTTTCTCTCCACTAGCAAAGTCAAACTCGTCTTTAGTGAAGCCATATCAAAGGTTCATGTAAATGCATAGGGCAGCCTGCAAAACATACTTAGAAGCTGTCCCAACAACATTGCACGTGTGAAGCATAGACAGAACAAGACATGTTACATGAGGGAAGACTGTCAGCACCAATAAATATGATGGATATCTTCTTGGATCTCCTCGTGGACTACGTGAATGGTGTCCACGACATGTTTTTTTTCAAGCACTTCTGTTGATCATTGAACACGAAAACCACCATAACTACCTCATGCCAGACATTTTTTTCAATCTGCTTTTCTTCTTCTTATCGGACAACATGATTTATCCTCTGACGTGAAGCCCTGGGATAGCCAACAGAAGACACCACAATGGGCTGTACTCCAACAAACCGCACTCCTGAATGATCATTCTACTGTCTCTGTTTTCCACCTTTTGGTTCCAATGAAACCACCGCAACAGCTACTGTGCACAATACACTTTGCGGTACAAGTCACACAACGTCATGGCTGCCACACCAAATTAAGTGTCTCAACTAGACATGGACCATTACCTAATGGAGTTCCTGAGCAACCTTGTTATGAGCACGGGGAGCCATGCAGATACCAATATGTTGAAGGCACTAGTGTGGTCGGAGGTGGTTGACGAATTCAACCATAAGTTCAGCGACAACCATGCCTCCAAGAAACTTCCTGGTTTTCAAGAAAATATCAACCCCATTTATAACATCTACGTGGAAATGAAGGGGAACGCAATTGGCGTCAGTTGGGTTCCAGAACCATATTGTGTCGTTGTGGAGTCAGAGGCATCCCAAGCCCATGTTGCAAAATGAGCATGCCATGCTGGTCTTGCAAGTGGATGCGAGTTGTTGCCCTGTTGTTCCGCACGCAAGCATTGTTGTATCTAAACATTATGAGGAAGCAGTACTGGGTAGTAGTTTCATGTCCCCTCGGTGAACAACCTCCGCCGTTGGTCAAGTGGATGATGACAACAACGAGTCCATCACTACAAGCAAGCAAGAGGATTCACCAAACATGCACACTTTTTCACTGTGCATTCTTACAAAGGTTAGTGAAGCGATAGACAGTCATTGCATTATTATATGTGAGTGTACGTCTTCTACATTCTTGTGCTTGTCATGTGGGATACCATTGGACCCTCACTCGTCCCACATCAGACTCTGGAGATGTTTCCTTCTCTTATCAATGTTCCAAAAGTTGCCTCATCTTGTTCATTGCTTTCTTGCAGGAGGTCAATGCATGCGGTATGGACGGAATAAGGAATCTTCCTACGCGTCAACGCGTCACCAAAGTGGCTTCAGTTACAACATCACTTGGGTACATTGCCTCTATTGTGCGTGTCATATCTGAGTCCACCCAGCTACACCAAGAGGACGAGTATTTGGCTGGAGTTGCAATGGAGAAGTTGTAGGAAAAAGAAGTAGGTGATGAAAATATTATCATGGACATTGGTATGTTTTACTAAAACAACAATGATACAGGGAGATAAGTAGCTCCCCGAAACATCAGGGGCAGAACAGTGGCTATAGCTGAAGTTCAATGAGAGTATTTCTAAGGACTGTAATACTGAGTGATGATTTGCTACCATGTTGCTTCACATGACTTCATGGTGACATGAGTTATGTATGATTGAACCCAGTCTTGTCGATATAACTTTAGGATAAGAATAATTCCACGAGAAATTTCTGTATTCATGTGCTTTCCATGCCATGAAACATGGGTTTCTTGTATAAACAAATTCACAACCTTATCATACAGCTAGACTGTTATGCGGAGAGAGAGAGAGAGAGAGAGAGAGAGAGAGAGAGAGAGAGAGAGAGAGAGAGAGAGAGAGAGAGAGAGAGAGAGAGAGAGAGAGAGAGAGAGAGAGAGAGAGAGAGAGAGAGAGGGAGAGAGAGAGAGAGAGAGAGAGAGAGAGAGAGA
>SZWC01001930.1:27204-49234 GCA_023375785.1 Penium margaritaceum
GAGAGAGAGAGAGAGAGAGAG
The DNA here is from genome assembly GCA_023375785.1 of Penium margaritaceum. Classification (NCBI taxonomy): domain Eukaryota; kingdom Viridiplantae; phylum Streptophyta; class Zygnematophyceae; order Desmidiales; family Peniaceae; genus Penium; species Penium margaritaceum. The sequence continues at coordinate 27,226 of SZWC01001930.1, forward strand.
AGAGAGAGAAAGAGAGAGAGAGAGAGAGAGAGAGAGAGAGTGAGAGAGAGAGAGAGATAGAAAGAGAGAGAGAGAGGGTGGGGAGGGGTGGAGGAGAGGAAGGGTGAACGGTAATGATTTATGAATGTTGTGGAAATTCATGCTCAGAAGCTTCATACGGTCAGTTACTCCACCAATTGAAATGATACCTGACTACGCCTCATCGACTCTCCTCCATGGAACGCTTCTGTACTGTAGTCATGTTCTGTGTATGTGACATACTAAGTGTCACATTCCTACACGCATCAGAGATGTCAACTGCATGGGGCCTAGTGTCAAGCCATTGTGCACCATTTAGATGATTTTGCAACAGTGCTCATGGAAGAACTATGTCATACTACACGGTGAATGGGAAACGAACCACGCACTTGAGAATCTTCGACTTTCCTTTCAAGCATCACAACAAGCGTTCCGCAATACTCGTCTTGCTAATGTGTCTTTTGTTGGATTTTCCTCAGGATTTCTTGGTCTTCTCTCACCCCTTCTCCACTCCTTCAAATCGTGGCTTGTGTTGCAATGGAGGCAATACTCCCTTGGTAAAAGGGTATCCTGGATTAAATAGATAATACTCGCCTTTAGGGATGTAGAAGCCCTTGATGTGAGATCCCTTGTAGACCTTGGCAGCATGGGCCAAACTCTCCCAGCCTGCGAACACATAAACAAAGAGTTTTTCAAGCCCAAATGCTCCCATGACATTCTGCAAAATCATGGCCGTACGATCTATCAACCTCATATGCTCAGAAATGTAATCTGGTAAAGTGGGATCGATGTATGTGCCGTCAGTAGCAATAAGGCAGCCCAAGAAAGCTAGCCCATTTTACTGGTCGCTAAGTGCCCATTGTAGGTATCACAAAGGGAGGAGAGCTTGATGTAGTGGCATTGCGGTGCTAGAATATCCTTTAATACTCTACAGGGATGTCGGTGCATGGTTCCCCCACAGTGCTAAAAACCCCTTTGAAGTGAGCGGTTACTATCCATTTGGTCCACTACAAATAGGAACATGAAGATTTGGTGAGCAACGGCTATCCCTTTTTGGGTTGATGAGAGAAGGCCACGATTGGATAACTCATCGCTTAGCCTATAGAAGGTCCCCCTCCCCATCCTGCATATCTACTGGAACTGGGCTTCGCTCATATGGACAAGGATCATAGTCCACACCGCCCCTCTTTGAAGCTCACTTTGAACCATCTTCAGTTTCAAATGAAGGGCCATGATTGGTAGGACGACGTAAATGGTCCAGGGTCACCGTTGTACTGCAGCTTGCTGTACACAAGGAAGTTGATGCAGTGCCATAGCCAGCTGGTAATTCCGGAGGTGCAAGTGCCTGCACCCGTTTCTACTAGTAACATGGAAAACCATGGTCACCCCTGGCCTTTGCCTGTAAGGCCAAGGGTGACCATGGTTGTACCCTGCGTATCAATTGGTCAAGGGAGAATGTCTTGCGTCTAAAATGTTGTGACGATGAATCGTTGGTGAAACAACGTAATATGATCAGAGTCCCCTCATAATGATGGGTGACGAATGGAAGTTTTCCATTATGCTAGTAGCGATATCCTAATGACAGAAAGAGGGTCATCACGGTTACAATTTCCATGGGATATTGCAAACTATGGGATTCCTTGAGAACTACACATGGTTTTCCATCTACTTATGCCATCATTACAACATTGCCTTTGACAAAGAAAGATGATTTGTTGACAGCGCACACATCATCTTGTCATTGGTGCGCTGACGCACAAAAGTGGATAATTTCCTTTGCAAGGACTTGTGTCAATCGACCCCCACACCAACAATCCGACTTGGAATCTGTGTCCAGGTCAGAATCCATCCCCAGCTCCATTCATCAACATGGAATGAAATGTTTTGTCCAAATCCAAATGTACCCTAAGATCCACGTGCCGGTTGCAAGCATAGCGCATCCTTTCTCCATGTACAACAGGATTATGACACCGGCATACCATTGAATGGAACAACTTTGTTGAGATCACGGGTCGTGTAGGATTTAAACCGAGTGTGTCATTGAGTTCAAGAGTTCATGACTCCCTTGAGGAATGCAACCAAAGAGCCACTCAAATACTCTGAAACCTATAAATTTCCAACAAAATTAAATGTTGACGGATGACTGAGAATTGAGATGTCAAATTTACTAAGCATTATGAGACCTGGCTTTGTGTCTAAAGGCGCGACAGTCAATGTTAACTTGTGGAGGTAATTGAAGGCATGTTTTCATGGAATTCCCCTTCAAACTCCTTGATGATGGGTATATCCTCGCTTTGGAAAAATCTGAACATTATGGATATGGATGTAGATGTGCCTAAGTTGGTTACTTCTTGTATGGACATCTCTCTCTTGTCCCCTGGCTTTGTGTAGACAAGCCATGCCTATGCTCCGCGTTGCATGTACCACTTGTCTACCTCAAGTCATATCGAAGTCGTGCATCAATTCTAGATATTGCAAACTCCTTCATTGCTTCCTCCCTGGTTACTGCCCGCAACCTTCTTTGTGTCATTGGTCACTTGATCAGAGAAAGTTGGTGCTTTCCTCTTTATGTTGATGCGGACTGCTCCACGGGGCCAATCAACTTCTACGTCGTCAGCTCGTTACGTCATGTAACTCCCCGCTTGGATTTGGAGTGTTCCACAAAGTTGAACAATCTGTTTTTTTCCCAAGAACGTGTCTTCCTTCAAGCACCTTGTCTAGTCTACAAACCCAGCTTCCGAACCATGTTGTTGCACATGAAATTGACACAAGCTCTCTTTCCAATAGCAGTGGAACCATTTGTGACCTTTGAAATTCCCAGGTTGCACTCATAACATTGTATCTAGTTGGTCTTCCTCATAACCACTGCAAGTAATTGTGGTATCAAGGCTCTTAGTCTAAGGAATTTTGAACCATTGACATGGGAGATCCTTGACGTATTTGACTATATACAAGGTTTGCATTCCTCTCTTGTCATTTGCCGTTTCTTGAATCATCGAATCCTTTGTGACTTCTTCCCTATTCTGCGTGTTGCAAACGCATCCAGCCGTTGGGATAAATGTGGTCAGAATTTGTGAATTTCCAGCACGGTTTCTGGTAGCATTTGTTATAGGATCAATCTCAGCCGGATACAAGATCTCCAATGATTAAAGGTATCCGCCGCCAAAGAAGGAATTGTGGCTTCTGGGTCATCAATAGTTAGATTGTGTATCTGAGCAGTGAGGTTGGCCTTTTTAATGCGATGAGTATTTTCAATAATTTGCTAAAGGTTTTCTTCATGCTGAATGTCACAATGGCTCATGAAATTTCACATTGAGGTCATTGCTTTACTCAAAATAATGCTTTGTAATGGACAATGTTACTAATGTTTCTGGCTTTGCAAGGACTCCATGTATGTTCTGCCACGCCGGATTGGTGACGGAAACGTTAGAGCATTTGCCATTCATCATTATTATCATTTGACTCTCCAAAGTGTGCACGAACAGCATGCAAGCAGCCATTACAGCTTCCTAACAAATTCAGCAGGTCCTCCCATGGCGGAATCATCTGCTGCAGAGTTGGAATACGTGTAGCTGATGATATGAGAGTGGTTGCTTGAGGCTCTTGATACACTCTGCCATTATCTTTCTGTTATTGGGTGTTTTTCAGACTGGACCACCAACTCAATGCCGGACCACAACCTGTTTTCCAGCTCAAACTTGCGAGATGAAATGACTCGGGAAGTGCTGACCCGATTTTGGGTTTGTCCATGAGTTGGTTGTTTTTCTCCTCGAGCACTTATTTCCTGCGTATGCCCGTTTTGTAGCTCTGCCATTGCCACTGTGAGTTGTTGAAGCTGATGGTTGTTGAGGCTCTTGAGACCCGACAGTTCAAGAGCCTCAGCAACCAATGAATCAGCCTGTCAACTGATTCATCCTCCCATCATGCCAGGTGTCACCTCAGAAACAAAATAGAGATGAGGTGTTTGCTTTGCCCACGAGGTCATACGGTAGATTGGTTACCGTAGTCGCTGCATCCACGCCATTCACTGCAACACCTATCATTTCTGTTGCCTAATCTGCATGGAGAGCATCGTGGGTTGCCCACTCTTGTTCCTCCTTGCTTAAGATCTTCTCCGTTTACTCATACACTCCTCCAGGCATGCTTGGAGGAGTGTATGAGTAAGGTCCACAAACTTCTAGAAGTTGAGTATGTTTTGAATAACTGCATGATGTTGTTTCCAAAGAGTGAATTCATCAGTTGCTTCTCTATCACTGTTGCACACAAGCTTGGGGACTTGTGCATTTTGTCCCTGATGTGAGATACAAGTCCAATGGAGCCTTTTCAACCATCTACACACCTCAACGGCTAGTAAGTGGCCGGCTTGCAACTTGTATTACAAGCTCCCCGGGTTTTAGAGTCTTACCAACCATCTACTCCATCAACTCACTTTATCAATGGAAATGCTACAAAATGCACATGGAAGCAGTGGTTATCATGAGAGACAACCAACTCTTAAGTGAACACCAAATCCGAATGGCACTTCCAGGTCTGTTTAATTGTGCAAATGCATGATGACCAATAGTTTGAGTGTGACTGGAAAGTTTTGAGTTGCACTTCATTGCTCCTAAGGTCAACATATGTCGAAATAGACATGACTTGCGGCCTCAATTTTCTCATGGCACATGATTAAGTTGGTCTTCTGGTCTTAAGGAAACCCAAAAATATGAGAGACAGGGGGAGTACAACCAATGACTCGCACAACAATTGCAAAATCGCTAGTCCTACGACTAGCGGTTTTTGCATTATACATCTCCAGAAGAAAAATTTGGCATGGCAATGCTCTTCGACGCGACAAGACGATTTGACTGTACCAAATAGATTAGATGACTTTGTATGCAGCATAGCTGCACTTTTTGAAGTGGTGAGATAATTCCAATGCATGGTATAAACTATAGTGGCCATGTTAGCAACGTAGTGTGGCAGAATGTACACAATGTTTCTGCAAAATCGTCATAGATAGTGGGATCATCCCAAATGATCCTTGTTTTCTTTACAAAAACGGCCTCAAACATGACAAGTGGTGAGGAATTCGAACATCTGACATCAGGTGCAACCTACCTAAAGTGACTGGAGCAACAGGTCGCATGTACTGTGCGGACTATAATACGTGTATACAATAATCAAACAGTTGGGGAGCACAAACCCACCATCCATAGGCACGACACCAATAGCATGGGACGTGGCCAAGCAATGCATGATACATGGAGCTGGGGTGTGGCTAGTGCACGTGGGGTGAGCGACGGATGAGACCCCACTTGGAGTGCGTTGTGGCTATGTGCACACAAACCCAACAGGCCTGACGGCTTCAGATTGCGTACAAGCAACTAGCATCTAGTGGAAATACATCTACGGAATTTGGGACGAGACTCGTGAGATGCTTGTGAAGACCGAAGCTGTGAAGAAGCAACCAGGTGACAATAACTGAATCGAAATGTAATATGTGGTCAGTGATTACTCCCTACATAGACCAACAAGTGCCAGGTTGCGAGGTGAGGATCGCGCGAAGATAAAACCTGAGTGGTTCGGGCCATTCATGATATTCAAGGATTCCAACGAGCACAACACTAGTATAAACATGCCTTCTGCCACCATCGATCCAAACAGGCAAGGGTACAAGTATGTGGCCGACATTAGCATGGGACGCCGCCAACAAGGAAAGGTCATGGACTATTTTGCTATACGCCAAGGCTGTGATGTATGACATAGCTGTTGGGGACCATATGATAAGCTATTGGACGTGTGTTGATTTGTTGAGGGTTATTGTAGCCGGCATTGGCCTATGTCTCATGATAACCCGTGACATATTGGTTTAAGAGGGGAGGAGGGGGAAGTGTGAGTTCCATGAGGTACATGAGTCTATAAACCCTGCCAGGGGCATAGTTATCTTCACAACCTTGGCCCACCACTCTTTGACCTCTCGGTCCTCTTGCCACTGTGTCGAGAGCATATTGACAAGCAATCCCGACCTCTTTTTTTCTGTCAAGAAGGGTACGACATGTTCGACCAGTTTCCAACAATGTTGACTGTATCTCTCTTTGGATAATAGTTGGCTAATATTATGGCAGTGCTAGGCTTTGATGAAGATGCTCCTCAAAACTCTTGACCCCCTTGACTCATGGGCAGAGTTTATTGAAGCAAATCCTGATGTGGCGTCGCAACTGTCTTTGGACTTAAACGGCCAAGGCCCCATGCAACCCTCGTTCTTGTTCCTTCTATTGTTGTGCACTATGAAATTCGGATACTAGTCATCGAAGTACGCATACTACTGCTTGGGTTACGAAGTGTCCCGCTACAAACGACCCAAGTTTCCCATCTCCTTCAACCCTCTTTCGCCCCGCAACATCTATGCCTTAACTACCATGTACATGCTCTACGTATCATCTTGTACACAACAGAAGTGTGTAAAAGTAACATACTCAATCCTTGTTCCGACGAGTCCTTCAAAGCAGGTTAGGAGGACTTTAGAATGAATTGAAATTGGTTTTCTCCACGTTTCTTTTAGAGTGTTCTTCTAACACCAGACATCATAAATAATTACAATGTATTTGTATCGCAAAAGGGCCGGTTTGGCCCTCCCTCCTTGCTGAAGCGAGGGGTGGTTGAACACCACCCCTTGCAACAGCGAGGGCTGGCCGGTGGCCAGCCCTTTGCTGGCTGCCAGCCAGCTGGCTACCGGCCGACCGGACGTCCGGTGGCCGGCCAGGTGACCGATCGGCAATCAGCCGGCCACCTAGTAGCCGTCAATTGAGCTGGTCACACAATCAATGGCCAGGAGGTAGCAAGGGTCAAGGGTCAAGGCTCGTGGCCTCATGCTCTTGATCTTGCTTGTCATACTCACTTGTGAGAGCGGTGAGCATCAATGAGAGTGAGGGACACAGCAAGAGCGAGAGAGAGGTGTGCACAAGAAAAGTCAATGCAAAATTGGCGATCGTGCCTCGCACGATGATTATACACTGACGCCATCAAAACAAAACTCGAGTTTATTAACGATGAGATGCAAAGTTTGCATTCCGTCATTAATGAACTCGGATTTCTAGACCAAAAAAACTCGTGTGAACTTACGAGCAAAGGGTAATACCCCCCTTGTTGTGGACCCAAAACAAGGAGGCAAGGTAAAGACGGACATTGACCTCTAGAGACTTAAATCAGTTAAGTCACCCTACACGGGTCGTTGATGACGATTGCCCCTAGGAGTGACGCATAAGGGAAAATCCCTCCAGCAAGCTTTGGACGCCATTCTACAAATACCGATTGCGACATTGTGCAGGAGCTGGAGAGCTAACTTGTTGCAGTGGTACCAGAGCAAGAAGAACCTCACAACTAGTTGTGCGATGATTTTGGGGGCTACAAGAGATGTAGAATACTGCGAGCACTTGAAATAGTAGAAAAAACACCATGGGGAGATACATGGTTATGACTTAGTCGTTTAAGCATTGTACAGTATGTTATAAAGATTGGGGAGCTCTTCTTTGTCCCCCTAATTCCTCTAAGCTTCTAAATCCCTCCAAGGAGCTTGTTGAAGTAATTATTGGATAAGGTGGGGAGTACCCACCCCCAAAACCACCAAATCTCCTCCATTTTCACGGTTCCTTCTTCCATTTTCATAAGAAAATTGGAGCAGTGCCTTTCCTTAAGACCATGGACTCTCACGGCCTGAGGGGATTTCAAGAAAAGAAGGAAGGCGGCACATTGGGAGTTCTTGGAGGCCTCCCTATCACCATGGAGAGCACAAGGGAGACACCTCTAAGGAGGTGCATGGTGCATCAAGAGAGCGCAAGAAGAGGCCAATGAGGGCTAGAAGGTGTAAGACAAGGCAAGAGGGGTTAGGGAGGAGTGAGCGGTTGTGAACTCTAGACTAGATTTATTCCACTACCTTCTCCCTCAATCTTTTAGGGGACTATATTGTCTTTTGTTGTCTTTTATCCATGACTGTACTTTTGTTTTCCTAGGATCAATAGGTTAGCTATTGCCGTGAGCTGCGACTTAGGAAGTTCAGCCGAAACCAACATGTTTGTGCCGATTGTGGCGGCCTACAAAATCTATGATTTTACCGCGTGATTGTGTCAACCTCGTTGGCATGGGAAAACATAATGTTTTCCTAGTGGCCTCACCGGTTGTGGCAGAAAAATCAAAAACCTCGAGAGGTGACACCTTTTTTAGGTTGTGGGATGACCCCTCACAACAGGTTTTACACGTAATAGTTACACAGATGATTGAATGGCAAGTGCCAGGCTGTCCAAGACCAACAAGGGCAAGGTGGTCATGTCCTCACCACACAACCTTAGAGGAATCCAAACCTTGGGAGTCATAGTTGTGAGCAATGTTGCCAAACCAACGGCAAGCACAAAAGATAGTCCATGGAAAACTCGGCAACACGGAGTAGAGTGCAGAAGCCGGAAAACTCCCCAACAAGCATGTCGCCATGTATGAAGATGACTCCCACATGGCAGAGGATGAACTTAAGGAGGACCAACCGATTATGGATCCACGGCGTTGACGAAGGCAAAGGTAACAAGGATGGCAATAATCGTCATTGTGATGCGGGAAAATCGAGCTGATTGATCAAGAGGCACAAGACACCCACCGGATCACACGAAGCTATTGATAGTAGTGAGGCTATTGACAGCAGCAAAAGCGGGAAAAGGAATCATGTGGGGAGTTTTTCTGAGCACAAACCGGATGATGTCTTTGTGAAAACAAGTTGTGACAACCTTCGCATGCTTGCTGGGCTTACTACCGAGGCAACAGGGGGTGACTCAAGGTCAACACCAATGGTGGAGGTGTGACACCATGCAAAGGAGTGGGGATGGACCACCCAACCTATGATGTGGCTGCGATGGGCCCATACCTACTTGAGCGTCGTTGGTTACAACAACGTCCTCTAGAAGGTGGGACTCCTCAAAAGTGTGTATGCGAACCGTACCCTGTTGTAGTGGACGAAGGTAAAACGACAGTACGGGGTCCTTGACGTTGTCGTCGATGCTTCGACGACATCAGAGTTGAAGTTCACGTTCACTAACCTATTGGAATCTCTCAGGCAGGGCAACTTAGGTCTTGATCGCGATCGCCAGTTGTAGCATTTGGATGCTCATGAGGCAAACCACCAATGCGACGGCTTTGTCAAGGTGCCGTAGAGCGTGAGCAATGAGCGGGTGGAAGAGTTATTGCATCGTGCCTTAGGTGTTGATGCCACCGATAGTGGTAGCAAGGACTTGCCTTCCTTGACAGCATCAGGGCTTGTCATGAACGTGTCTTTCCTCCATAGTGTATAGGTCTTTTCGAAGGGCGTGAAACTCACCAACTTGTTGTATCACGTGGAGAAAATCCTACGTGTCAACACACTCACTGGGATGACCTTGCTACACTGCGGCTTTAATACAAGCTTTCCGAGTATGTGGTCAAGGAGTGGACTGCGTAACAGCTACACTTACAGTGCCAACCCATGCCATGGGGGACTTTTTGTACTATCATTCACAAGAAGTGCACCCAACGCGCGGAGGTGTAAATGGCCTTCCACAAGATCAAGGCCTTCAAGCTCATGGGTAGCTTTCCCGAGGCCTAATTCAGTGAGTTTGTCGCGCTTGTGGGGAAGGCCAAAAGCTTCACCAAAGAGCGATGGGACCCGAACTTTCAAGTATCCAAATCTCTTGTTGCTAGAGTACCTACGTGATGGTCTCGCCAACAATAAGCTAATTGAAAGACCACCACAACAGCAATGGACTAGGCTTGGATGAGCTGGAGGGTGTTGCATGACTACACGAGTTATGTGTATTTGAAAAACCTAAAGTACTACTCAGATACATAGCAAAACGCGCGTGCATACTGAGATCTTGACATGGGCATGGATGATGCGGAGCTTGAGGACCAGCTGGGCTGCGGGGTGGGATCAATGGAAAGAAGTCCAAAGATCTCCCAGTTAAGAAGATTGGCAGGCACAAGGCTTGCCAACTACAAGCATGTCCGTGACAATGACGGGTTGTGTGATCGTTGCAACACGGAATGTTGTGAGGGCCTTTGCAATTATTGTATTCAACCTGGCCACTTTAGGTTACAGTGCCCTAAGGCTGGTGGTGGTGGTTAAGAGGCCGCGGGGTTGGCGCAGGCGCAGCACCTCATGGGGATAGTGTCACAAAAGGCTACAAACAGGGCCGTGGTCAGGGCCGTTGCCATAGTAGTGGGCCCAACAGTAGTCACGGATAAGGCCGAGGTGCGGATTTTCCCCACCCCTGAGTGACATTAGTGGGGACCACTCGGAGGTCAGAACTGGATCACGAGTGTGGTTCATGTCTTTGAACAAGGATGTAAAAGAATTCGGTTTTTCTACGAGTTCAAATTTCTCCGTTGTTGTCTCTCCTCTCAATGAACTACATTCTACACTTGTTGACTACCATTATCCACTAGGTTTTGCATCCTTGGATGAGATGCATGGTTGAACTCTTAGTGGTGATGACATCGAGTAGTGCAAAGGATGTATGTCACATGGTGATTGAAGCAAACGTCCTCAAAATGATGAGTTTGGAAATGCTTATGATACTTTTGGTCAGTATTTTTACCCGGTCAAAATTGAAGACTCAAAGGTGCTGGCTAGATTCACATGTTCCTATGATGCGAGGATAAAGGTAGGTGAACTATGGGGATTGCGGTGCCTGCTGTACAGTTCTTGTATTTACCACAAGCACGGGTTGTCATCGTGGAACCTGTTCACTCAAGAGGGTGAATGCAACATGGTGATGAAATTCAAAGGACACCTAGCTGGTGCTCATGTGGATGTACTAGCTAATTCTGGAGGCGACAACTCCTTTGTTTTCCATGCTTTTACTTGACAGGTGGACCGAATGTACAAGCCATAAAATGACAAAGTTGTTATTGGTGACGACCGTACGGTATCCGTGATTGGTACATGGAAAATGAAGATCTACATTCAAGGATACACCGAGTACATCGCGTTGAAAGCAGTCAACCTTCTTGGCATGTTTGGCGTGGTGCTGGGCGATATCTACCTCTGCCAAAAAAAAGGTTTGATGAGCCTTCAATCAAAACGCTTGTTACTTCATAAGGGAGTGTGTCGTTTGACATGGATTCTAAGAATGGAAATTTCACCTATCTGACTGGAAGTCGATGTTAGCTTTTCTGTGGTGCAGGTCAAGAGACATGTCTGACAAGGTTCTTGATACTTCTTGGCTCAGCTATGTAAATCAAGAACAAGGTGAAAGAAGAGACACCCCAAGCAATCCAATCTTTATTGGCGAGGTTCTTGGACATAACGAAAGACCCACCGGTCGGCCACGCGATTCTGCAACAACCGGAGGCGACTGCTCTGTTCAGACCCATACACTGCATTACTTTGGTAATGAGGCAGGAGGTCAAATGTCAAATCAAATACTACCTTGCCAAGTTGTGGATCGAACTGACTAGCTTGTCCAACAGTGGCTTGCACATGTGCATGGACTATCGGTCGCTAATCAAGCTGACGGTGAAAAATCGATTCCGCTTACCATAATTCGAGTACCTGTTCGACCAACTCCAAGGGGAGAAAGTGTTTTCGTCCTTGGATGTGTCTCGAGGCTACCACCAACTTTGCACCATGGAAGATGGCGTGCCCAAAATGATATTTCAAACAAACATGGGATGATATAAATCCCGGATTTGTACTTTGGGTTAACGAACACCTCGCTAACCTTCCAGGGAGAATGGAACCGAAGGTTTGCTAAACAACTTGGTCAGTTTGTCTTGGTCTACTTGGGTGACACCTTAGTTATCTCCAAACCAATGGGAGAGCACAAGGAACATGTACGCAAATTCCCTGTGATCCGTTAGGAATACCGTACTGACCATTCTATTCATTCGTTTATTTCTTACGGATTATGTGATCATACAAATCGTCCAATTTTCGGCCTCCCATATCTCTCTTCCTGATTCTCCCATGATAGATGGCTTTTTCCACCTGAGTTTCAATTCCTCCCATGGTCTTGTTCAACCTCCCCGCTGGTCCTGGATCCCATCAAAAGTCAATGTTCGGCACCTTGACAATTCAAGTTATCAATTGCTCGTTGCATCCAGCATATGCACTCTTGGCTGCTCGCACACTATGACGTGTTATGAAATAAAACGCTGACATGTCCAAGTGTGCGTGTAAATGATGCGCATGGAATCGACTTGTTTCCATCTTGTGTTCGGCTGTCGACTGCCAAATGTGACATCGCACTAATACAAATCCCGGGATTTCTGTGTGTAAGTAAGTGCATGATTCATAATTATGAAAGGGTTTTGTCCAGAACCACCAATAGTCATGTCAAGGAATGTGGACAAAATAGAAACAGTGATTTTGAACAAATGCATGGAACAAAACGGTAGGGGTTTTATGGGAAAGTGAGCAAGTGCAAGCTTGTACAAAAAAATGCTCAAACACCTTGGACACATAGTGAGCAAGGTCGGTACTCGTGTCGACCAAGGAAAGGTTAGAGCGGTGGTGGGCTGGCCACGCCCCATAAATGTTGGAAACATCAACCATTCCTTGGCCATGTAAACTACTTTTGATGGTTTGTGCGAGTGTATTCAACCTTGGTAGCTCCGTTAGCCAGGCTCATACGAAAAGACGTGCTTTAGGAATTAACGTCCGACTACGAGGAAGCTTTTCTCAAAGTCAAAGAGCTTCCGTCAAATACGTCCGTCAAAGCTCTTTCGTGGGAGATGCAGTCTGATGCGTGGATAGGATGGCTCGGTCCAGTCCTCCTGCATACTGATCACCTAGTCGTGTATGAGAGCCACGAGTTCATCCGTGTAGAGATGTAGTACACGATCGAGGATCGAGAGCTTCTTGCAGCGGTGCACGCTTTTGAAACATAGCGCGGCTACCTCAAGGGTGCTAAGGGGGGAGTGATCGACTACAGCCCATTGGTGGTTTTTTAAATGCAACCAAGTATGTCAAGACATCAAGCGCGTTTAGACCAATACACGAGTTGGTTCTCATTTTGGTGGGAACATTGGCCAGCACGTGTCATGTTGGCCTATCCACCAAGCGACCAGCTCAAGGAAAACAAGGTAACCAGTGAGGTCGGTGGGTTTTTTTCTGGCCGTTGTGACAGCTTTAGTGCAGAAACTAGACCCCCGTGCACCCCCGCAACAACTATCGTGAGGTATTATCCACTACAGTGGTTTTGTGACCGAGATCCAGATGGGATACTGTGTGGATTATTGGTTTCAAACCTCCCAATCATTCGGAAGTACATACTAGTGGAGGCCACAGGAATCTTCAAGCATGGAGAACAAGCCATTGTGTCTGACTCGGTAGACCTTTGAGTGAAGATTACTTCTCATTACTATGACCTGCCGGTTCCAGGTCACGTGGGACCTTGAAAGAACGGACATGCACTCTGAGGCCACTAGTGGTTGCCATGATGGAGTGTTGATGCCTGCAAGTTTAGCATGGCATGCGATCCATGTCTTTGGAACAAGGCTGGTAACAAAAAGCATGTTGGAATCCTCCAACTGTTTCTCATCCCTATGACTCCTTGGGAGCGCCTCGGCATGGACTTTATCACTCACCTTCCAGACCTGACTCGTGACCACGGTGCAATACTAGTGGTCGTGGATATTCTCACGAAAATGACACATTTCATCCCTATAATCACTAACGCGAATGCAAGGGAGACCGTCCGCCTCTTCTTTAAGGGTTTTGCAACATGCTAGTGCTTGTTGTTGTGCACTATCCACAATCGAGATATACCATTTTATAATAAGCTACAGGAGAGGGTGCAGATGTATTTCGGTGAGGAATCTCAAATGTGGACATCATTTGAACCTCGAACCGATGGACAAAGTGAGCACACAAATTGCACTCTAGAGCAAATGCCTTGCATGTATGCGGACTCTGCCATGAATGAATTGGACAAATGCCTAGTTCCGGCGGAGTTTGCAATGAACAACATGGTAAATGAGTCTATTCACTTCACACCGTTCCCGTTGAACGGTGATTAATGCCCAATGGTGTCCTCTTCCTTGGTGAAAAGCTGGAGTATAGAAGCATACGTTCTTTGTGCTCGGGCCGTTTGTCGAACGCATAGACTCTCCTTGATTTAGGAGGTGAGGGGTCACCTCTTAGCTGCTTGGCAACGGCAGAAGGAACATGCCAAAAAAAGTTTGGATGCTTCTTTTGACATTAGCGACTAGGTGTTACTTAGTACTAAAAACCTCCGGCTGAAGTCGCAGGCGGCGTGAGAACTTATACTGAATTGGATTGGGTCATTTCCATTTGTTAGACGCATTGGGCGAGTTGCATACCGATTGCTCCTTTCATCAAGTATGAAGATATACGATGTGTTTTGCGTAATCCTGCTCGTTCCATGCATGCCAAAAGGAACTGTTCAGCTACCACTGGCAGTCTTGTTGCTGTCGACCAATATGACGTCCTTTGTCTACTTAAAAAAGACCAGCCCTTGACCAGAGTGTACACTCTGGTCAAGGGTTGGTCGGTGGCCAACCCTCGTTAATTCGGCTGATTGTGGACCTAAGAAAAACTCATGGGAGCTGGAAACTCGATTGTGTACGGGGGTGATCAACGGGTATTGGGGCGAGTAGGCAACTCTTTGAGATCGACGTGTGCTAGGAGGCACCACCTTAACGCGGCGATAGTGAAGAACACTCCCTTGGGCATCATTAATGGATAGCAACTATCTGAGGTTTTGGTCGTTTAATTTGGCTATCACGCCGACGCTCAAGCTGAAAGGGGGGGAAGCCGATAACCGTGCGCACTGACAAGTTGTAGCTTAGGTCCAAGTGCCATGCATGTAATTGTGCTCCATAGACGATTGACGATCTTATTTGTATTTCATAACGTCAGCTCCTTATCTGGCTCTCCTGCTTGTTGTTCATGAACCGGGCTAGTTTATAACAAGCTGAGATAAATGTAACGGGTGGGTCGTTTCGGCTCTCCCTCCTCGATGAAGTAAGGGGTGGTTGGATACCACCCTCGCAAGAGCCAGGGTTGGGGGGAAGCGAGTCCTTAGTTGGCTGCAAGCCAGCTGGTTGCCGGCTGGTTGCTGGCCAGTTGGACGACAAGCGGCCGTCCAGATGACTGGTCGACAACCGGCAAGCCACCTGATGGTCGTCGATTGAGCTGGTCACTCGATTGGCGGCCAGGAGGTTGCGCGACATTGAGGTTTGAGGCTAGTTGTTGGTTTATGTGTCAGTCTTGACGTGGTGACCTCTGGCCTTGCTGCACACCCTTCACGCCTGTGCAGGTGTTTGACCAAAGGAGAGACTGCACTCCAAGGCGGACCCTCCTAACGGCGTACGATCTCACCCAAGGCGGGAACTTGCTTCAGCCAAGA
Organism: Penium margaritaceum; assembly: GCA_023375785.1. NCBI lineage: Eukaryota > Viridiplantae > Streptophyta > Zygnematophyceae > Desmidiales > Peniaceae > Penium > Penium margaritaceum. The sequence goes on from SZWC01001930.1 coordinate 42,615, forward strand.
ACCTTGCAGGCAGCTCCATCTTGGCATTCTCACTATGCACGCATGCTTGTAACATTGTAATGTGCCTACCTTTTGTGGATACAATTGGGGCATTGGCCCATGCTAGTTGTGTCTAGTGTGTCGGAAAAACCCAGGTGGACTAGGAAAAATCCCCAAGAGCAAGTGGTGGTTCGAACCACCACCTTGTGTGGGAGCGAGCAAAAGCGAGCTCGCCTCTCGCTCGCTTGCTCCCGACGGGAAGTACATGTGTGACCCGTTACTCCTCCCTCTCATTGTTCATTGTTGCCGCGACTAACCCTTTACGCTCTCTTGTGCCATGACTGTGTAAACCATCTTAGTGAGCAGTCCTACGTCCTTGCGTTCTTGCATTCATGCCCTCTAGGACGTCCGTGTGGTATCAAAGCAATCGCGAGCAACTACCGTCTCTCGATCGTGTGGATCCTCTCATGCCCATCGCCGTCATCGACGCCATTGTAGGCAGGCGTGAGTCACAACAGCAACGAGCAGCGTGCCTCCTGCACTCAACTGCCGTGCTGCTGCTCTCTTTTGCGCTGACCATGTAGACTGCGGGGTCCTTGCAGATCTCGCCAAAGCGCCCCCTCGGAGCTCTCTCTCTCCTCCACTCGCGACTGCGACGCCGGTGCTCCCGGTCAGTAGTGGCGGTAACACTGACCCCCTCCATCGCAAATGGAGCACAGTCTGCATGTATGGCCTCCACACACAGCTGCAGCCAACACTTTGGCTACTAGGCTTCGGCATCTTACCTACGGCATCTCCATCACCCGTTCACCATCGCTCCCATACCAACCATCGCAGAAGCAAATCAGCTGCGGCTCTCCCAAGCATGGTGGCTCGTCACCCCCGGACGCTGCAGCAGACAGGCCGCCACTCGTAGCAGGCCGCTGCCACGTTGGTGGCGCCGTCAACCAAGTTGGCGTCTCGCGAGGCCTCTGGATCACACCAGCTTGAGCCGCACTACGAGGGACAGCCTGCTCATCACCTCTCACGCTCATAGCATCGTGCGGGCGACAACATCGCAACCGGGTCTCTTTCGTCTCATTTGGCGGGTTCAGTAGATCAACCCTCGGTAAGCGTCTTCCCTCCCGCTTCTCCCGACGGTCCTCAGCCTCGCGTGGTTGTCATCGACGACATCAGCCTCTCCCAACTCTAGGTGGTGTTGTTAGAGGACGCCACTACTCTGGTTGACACGTTCACGCGTGTGGTCTCTATTGTCCTAGACGTTGCCGCTGCCACCACAGCTACATTTGCAACTGTAGCTCGGGCCGCACGTGCCCCTGCCGCCATGTCCGCCGGCAAGGCCGTCGAGACCCATACAGAGAAAACAGTGGTACTTGGCCCCATTGTCGCCGCGGCTGTTGACATAGGCACGCAGCTTGTAGCGTCCGCATCCGCTGTTGCATCCGCCATCGCATCTGTAGCATCGGCTACTACTGCGGCATCGGCATCCATTCGCACTTCCACCGCCGCCACTACTACATCTGTTTCCGTTTCTCCATCGGCCAGCGTCAGCATCGTCACCATCCTCGTCTCATTCGTTGCCGTCACCACCACATTCAGTGTGGCAGTCCTCCCAAGAGTCCTCGCCCTCCTTGTCTCCGCCGCTACGGCTATCTTTGTCTTGGTTGCTGCCTTTGCTGCCGCCGTTCCCCCCCTGCTCTCCTTTCTCCGCCGCCCATCTCCTCCCACAACCTCGTGAGCTCTCTACCTGCTTGCCTTTGCTGTTGGACTTGGGTTTCTATACTTCTTGAGGTGGCTTGTCCTGTCTGATTGGCGGTGGGTTGTGCTGTAGCACCTCCTCTACGTGCAGGAGACATTACCATTTTTCCCACGCCCACAAGGGCGGTGGAAACTCTGCCAAAATCTGTCCTGTAGAGTCCCATCGTTGTCACCATGCCTGGTGACGACGAGTCATTCATTGCTGATCTTCAGTATCAGCTGAACCTTGCTCGCGAGGCTCAGCGCGAGGCCAAAGATCGCCTTAAAGTCACTAATGACAATCGCGTAGCCTTTGTTGATGAAGTCGCAGCCATAGTCCTTAAGTGCCTCCCCGCCGCGTCTATCTCCGCTCCTGGTTCTTCTGCTGGTGCCTCCTCGTCCCATTCCCCTCGGAGCACCGCTGTCGTCTCGCCTGCCAGCACCTCCCCTACTGCCGCTTCCACCACTCTACCATGTCAGCACGACTTCTTCTCCTCACATCCTGTTCTGGCACCTGGGCTAGTCTTCTCCTCGTGGGAGACGTGCTTCAGCGCATGGGCTCAGGGAGAACGCCCGTGGGAATACTACTTCTCGACGGTTGCACCCTTCACTCCTGTCGCTGCTGAGTCCGCTCGCGCTGTCCGTGCTCTCATTGCCACTACACCTGAGACGCTAGTCGACAATGTCGGGACTTACAATGCGGACCCTGCTGCCTAGCGACTGGCTGATCCCATTGGCGTGTACGCCATGCTACATCGTTGGACCACTATCACAGGTCAGGCGGCACAAAGTGCACTCGCCGTGCAGTTTAATATGCTCCTCATGCATTCAGCCGAATCGGCTGATGCGTACTGGGATCGCGGCCTTAAGCTCCTTTGTGAGCTCGACGACGCCGCTTCTGGGAAACTATTGGCTGTCCTCACGATGGTCAACGGGTTAATCCCCGAGCTGACCTCCTCAACGATGTCAAACTAGCTAAGTTGCAGTGCCCCGTGTCTCAGCCTGTGCCCCCGCGGTCTCCTCCTGGTGTCGGCGCCCTTTGGGACTTCGTTAATGAGCGCCTGGCTGCCTGGCGAACCCGCCTCCAAAACAAGCGTCTCCATCGTTCAGCCGTCGCCGGTGTTGCCGCTGTCACCACAGCTTCCTCTCCCTCTTCCTCCTCCTCTTCCTCTAGCGCCGCCTCCAGCTCCACATCCTCCTCCACAGATATAGCTCTCGCCTTTCAGGATCCTGGATGCGGCCGTGGCAGGGGCAAGGGGAAGGGAAAGCCCGTTGACGATGTCTCTCCTCGCGTCCCCAGCGAGGTGGTGTGCTGGAATTACGGCTCTTTCGAGCACTCTGCTCGGAAGTGCCCGGCGCCACCTGATGATCCGCGCCTGGCACGTGCCATGCGTGCTCATTGGGCGCGGTCCACCGTCTACACCTCCTCTTCCACGACCAGCTCTAGCTCCGGCTCCGGTACATCATCTTGGTCGTCTGGTTCCCCCTCTGCTCAAGCGTATTCCACTGTTTGCGTCCTCTGTGCACCTCCTCCAGCTCCGTATCCTTGGAGCTCGCCGCCGCCGGACGGCGACCCGGTCTACGCCGGGCCGCCCTCTCCTTCCTACTTCCCTCCTTCGTGGCTTCCTTCTCCCTCGCGGTCGCTTGCTCCGCCTTTAGCGCTGTCCGTCAACGGCGAGCGCCACCTGGAGCAGTCCCTTCTGCAACGTCTCCACCTTCGCGATCAGGGAGGTGGGAGTGTGACTGCATTGGCCAAAGGTCCCCCTTGTAAGCTTGACACTTTTCTTCCTCGGGACCGTCCCGGTCACGTCCTTGCGTCCCAGCCTGCATCTGTTCCATGGATCGAGAAGTGACAGTCCTTCGTGCTTCCCCGTCGCCTCACTGTCTGTGACTCGTCCTCGCCCCCTGTCGGTGTTGTTGCCACGCGTGGTGTCCTTCCCCGTGCTCGTGACGGTGGTGGCTTTTGGGTCGTTGACTCTGGAGCCACCCACCACATGACGTCTGATCGTACGGCCTTCGTCTCGTTGGGTCCGGCCGGTCCCGTCCGCTTTGTGCGCACCGGTTCTAGCCAGTTGCTTACTGCTCAGGGTGTGGGTGTCGTTCGCTTTGTTGGGCCTAGTGGTGTGTTACTCCTGCCTGACGTTCTGTACGTGCCCTCTTTGGAGTTGAGTATGCTGTCAGTGACCTCCCTCGATGATCAGGGCATGGATTTCTCTTACAGTCAGGGTGTTGGCACTATTCGTCTCCATCCTTCTGGTCGTGTGGTTCTTTAGGGTGTCAAGTGCGACAAGCTTTGCCGTGTGCCATTGCTTGCACCCTCTGACCCCCCTATTGGCTCCTCTCTTTCTCCATGTTGCTCCCTCTCTCTCCCATGCCTACGTTCAGCTTTTACATCGTCGCCTCGGCCATGTGCACACTGACACTGTCACCTGCATGCTACACCTCCAACCTGCGCTTGGCCTGTCCCCGGCCACTTTCCCACCGCCTTGCCCATCTGACTGTCTCGAGTGTGCCCAAGGAAAAATGCATCGCTCCCCGTTTGTTTCCTTTGACTCCTAGTCGTCCCCCCCCCTTTTATCTGGTCCACGCGGAAGTCATGGGTCCCCTCCCCCATGACTTCCTTGGCGGCTCTGGGCGGTATGTTCTCTGTTTGAAGGATGATTTCTCTCGTTTTCGTTGGATTTTGGCCCTTCGTCAAAAGAGCGATGTGTGTTCGGTTCTCGAGACCTGGCTTCTCCAGGCTGAACGGCCGTGTCAGTGGTCCTTGCGCGTCTTTTGCAGTGACCGTGGTGGTGAGTTCTTTGGTCCCAGTGCACGGCTCCTCGAGCTCCTCCAAGGGGGTGTGTATGGCGACATCCTTCCTACACACCCCAACAAAATGGGGTCTCTGAACGCTGGAATCGGACTCTCGCCGATTGTCTCGTCTGATTCTGGTCTCATGCCTCTCTTTGCCTTCGAGGTGATGAGTTACATGACCTGGGTCTGGAACCGTGTTCCCCACGTTCCACTCCCTCGTATGGTCACCCCTTTTGAACGCTGGTACGGCACTTGTGCCGACCTCGGTCTCGCTCGTGTCTGGGGTAGCATCGCGTCCGTCTGGCTCCCTGAGGACCTGCGCGAGGGCAAACTCTCCCCGCGTTGGCGCCTTTTTCCCTTCTTGGTGTTTTTGCCCACTCCAAGGTCTGGCGCTTCTTGGATCCGGAGCGCCAGCGGGTCGTCGAGTATCGTGACATACTATTTTTCGAGTCTCTCTGTCTTCGTGACTTGAGTCGTCCTGCACCCTCTGCCCCCTTGTTTCCGCTCTCTCGGTTGCAGAGGGAGGTCGGTCCTGCTGTCTTTCCAGCCCCTACAGTCCTTGCAGCTAGTCCTTCCTTGCAGCCTCCCCCCTTGTCGCGTCCCCAAGTGTCGGACACTGTGTCCTCGCGACCCGCTGTGCCTTCTCCGGCTGTGTCACCCGGTTCTCCGGTCTCCCCCACTCCGTCCTCTCCTCCATCCTCTGAGTCCACCTCACCTACACCCCTCCCTCCTCGATGAAGTGAGGGGTGGTTGGATACCGCCCTCGCAAGAGCCAGGGTTGGTGGGAAGCGAGTCCGTAGTTGGCTGCAAGCCAGCTGATTGCCGGCTGGTTGCTAGCCAGTTGGACGACAGGCGGCCGTCCAGATGACTGGTCGACAACCAGCAAGCCACCTGACGGCCGTCGATTGAGCTGGTCGCTCAGGTGGCGGCCAGGAGGTTGCGCGACATTGAGGGTCAAGGCCAGTGACCTCGTGCCATGGCCCTTGCTTAGCCTCCTCACTTGCGAGAGCAAGCGAGGATGCGAGTTAGAGCAAGGGAACAAGGGAGAGATAGGTGTGCGTGAGCGATGCCGGCGCAAAATTGCGGGGTGTGCTTTGCACGTGATGATTTTGTCCCAACACAGGAGAAACAAAACGCAAGATCGTTCATGACAAATTGCGAGTTTTTGAACCAAAAACTACTCGCGCAACCTCATGATTTTGAGGTAATGCCCTCCTCATTTTGGAATTGGACGGATGGGGCACGCGGGCCTATGGACACTTGAAGTATTAAAGTTTCCTTGCACAGGTCATTGATGACGATTACCCACAAGAGGGGCACAGAGGGGAGAACCCTTTTAGCAAGCCTTGGAACTCATGTTTCGAACTCCAACAAAGAATTCCGTTTAGGAGTTGGAGAGCTGACATGTTCCAATCGTAGAAGGGGCATGGGATTTAAAAGTAGTCTTATCTAGGTCATCGATTCCTATAATGCAAAGAAATTATCTTGTACTGATGAATTGTTTTAGTAATTTCTGTATAGATCGGAATCTAATTTTTTGAAATGAAATTTAGATATCATATGAACCGGATGAAGAGGCTGATGACATGTGTAATGAGCATGCTAACAGTATTTGAGCTGTAGTTGGGGTGCATGTTACCTTATTGTCTCGTGTTGGCTTGGTCTGGATGACGGCTAAGCGATCGTCCCAAGGTGTTGGAGCCACTCCGTGAACGGCGAATGGGAAGCACCCATTTATTCGCCGGGCGCTTCGACTGTGGAGCACCAATGAGCGCGAGGGTAGTTGCGGCGCCAACTGCTCATTGCTTTTGTGCCCGGGCAGGTTTGCGGAGCGAACGTGTGTGGTGGGTTTCGATCAGTGAATACGGCCTCGATTCCGTCGCCTCGAAAGGCAGATACTAAGGTTTTAACCTCACCCACGAAAGCTGTCCGAAAGTAGAATGACAGAGTATTGGAGTTTGAAACAGCAAACAGTTTTAGATCAGGTCGAAAAATGACATACTAATTCCTCAAAATGCTCAAATGTATAATAACATGCGTTTCGAGATTGGTCGCATCATGAACTTCTCGTTCCAAGCCGACTCCCCCCCCCCCCCCCCCCCCCCCCC
>SZWC01001930.1:136204-174043 GCA_023375785.1 Penium margaritaceum
ACCATTCAGGACTGGCTTGTCCTCGCGGAGCGCGAGTGTGGCCGCCCCCTGCGTCGCTTTCGCTCCGATCGCGGTGGCGAGTACCTGGGTGAGGCCACGACCTTTCTCGCCTCCCGAGGTATCCGCCATGAGACGTCTGCGCCCTACACACCCGCGCAGAACGGCGTCTCCGAGCGGTGGAACCGCACCATGGCCGACGCCGTCCGCACCATGCGGGTCGAGTCAGGTCTCTCCGATGGCTTCTACTTTGAAGCCATGGCCTACATGACCTGGGTCTGGAACAGGGTTCCTCACGGTCCCCTTCCCCGCCAATCCACGCCCTATCAGCACTGGTGCGGTCGGCGCGCTGACCTCCGCCCGGCTCGCGTCTGGGGCTGCGTAGCCGTTGTGTGGCTGCCCGCTCCGCAGCAGGGTAGCAAGCTTGCCCCCCGCGGACGCCCCTGCACCTTTCTCGGTGTATCTCGTCAGTCCAAGGCCTGGCGCTTCTGGGACCCGTCCCGACACTGCATCGTCGAGTCCCGCGATGCCCTTTTCTTCGAGGACCTGTTTCCCCGCGACCTCATCCGCTCCGGCTCGTCCGTGTCCCTCCCGTCGCGTGGGGGAGTGGTGAGTCCGTCCTCCGTCCTGTCGCTTCCGGGTGACACATCACCCCACCCCTCTGAGCCGGTAGCCTCGGTCGCGGCCGCTGGCCCCTCCAAGCCAGCTGAACCAGTCGCGTCTACTGTCCCCTCCAGGCCGGCAGCCCCAGTCGCGTCCGCTAGCCCATCCGGGCCGGCAGCCCCAGTCGCGTCCGCTGGCCCATCCGGGCCGGCAGCCCCAGTCGCATCCGCTGGTCCCTCCGGGCCGGCAGCCGCGGTGGCGTCCGCTGGCCCATCCGGGCCGGCAGCCCCAGTCGCGTCTGCCGGCTCTTCCGGGCCGGCAACCCCAGTTGCATCTACTGGCCCCTCCGGGCCGGCAGCCCCAGTCGCGTCCGCTGGTCCCTTCGGGCCGGCAGCCCCAGTCGCGTCCGCTGGTCCCTCCGGGCCGGCAGCCCCAGTCGCGTCCGCTGGTCCCTCCGGGCCGGCAGCCCCAGTCGCGTCCGTTGGTCCCTCCGGGCCGGTAGTCCCAGCCGCCTCCGATGGCCCCCCCGGGGCCGACGTCTCCAGTCACGTCCGCTGGCCCCTCCGGGCCAGGAGCCCCAGACGCATCCACTCGCCCCTCTGGGCCGGCAGCCCCAGCTGCGCCCACTGGCTCCCCTGGCCCAGCAGCGCCTGTTGCGTCTACTGGCTCCTCTGGACCAGCAGTACCGTCTGCCTCCGTCGGCCCGTCGGACTCAGCACCATCCTCTGCCTGACCGCGCTACACACGTGGCCCAGGCGGCAGCCTCCGACCTCGGCCAACTGTGAGCGCGCAGACTGTCGCTCCCCGTTCCATTGCGCCTCGACCCCCTGTGGCTCAACGTGTCTCCTCCACTCCCACGGTCATGAGTGGGGACCCTGGCACAAAGGCTCTCGGCCTGACCACTTCTGCCATTATCGCAGACCTTCACCCGGGCTCTGCATTGGGGTACGCCATGCTTCTTCACGAGCATCGGCATGCTGTCGTGGCCGCACTCGCACGCATCCCACCTGGGGCTCGTGATGCACTTGCCCTCTCAGTCCGGTCCACAGCGCGCCCAGAGGACCCTTCCACCCTATGCGAGGCTCGAGCCTCCCCTGAGGCCGCACATTGGGATGCTGCCTGTGCCGAGGAGCTCGCCGCTATCCGAGAGCACCACGTGTATGACCTCGTCGACCTCCCTCCAGGTCGGAAGGCCATCGGTACCAAGTGGGTCTTTCGGCGTAAGTGGAAGCCTGACGGATCCTTGGACAAGTACAAGGCCCGTCTCACAGCAAAGGGGTTTGCTGAGGTCCCTGGGATCGACTACGACCAGATCTTCGCCCCAGTTGGCCGGTTCTCCACTAGCCGGGCATTGTTCAGCCTAGTTGCCCAGCACGGGTGGGAGCTGCATCAGATGGATGTGAGCAACGCATTCCTCCATGGCTCACTGGATGGTGAGGAGCTCTACATGACGCAGCCCCCAGGCTTCGACGATGGCACTGGGAGAGTTTGGCGGCTGCGGAAGGCCCTCTATGGTCTGAAGCAGTCGCCTCGGTGCTGGAACCAGGAGATCAGCAGTACGCTTCTCCGTGGCGGCCTCCAGCGCAGCACCGCTGACCCCGCACTGTTCATCAGCCCGCGAGGTCAGACCTTCGCCGCGGTCCTAGTCTACGTCGACGACCTCCTCATTGCATCACCAGAAGCGACAGCCATCCAGCACGTCAAGAACCTACTGCACGCTGCCTACCAGATGAAGGATCTCGGTTCTGCCCGAGTCTTCCTGGGCATGGAGCTCGAGCATGATCGCTCTCAGGGCGTCCTGCATGTCCACCAGGCTGCCTATGTGCAAACCCTGTCAGCCCGCTTCGCCGAGGACTTGCCCCTCGTGCCCAGCGCTTCCTCACCCATGTCACCCGATGGCCAGGTGAAGTTGAAGAGTCATGACCCAGCTGTTGTGGGGGAGCCAGTTGATGTGACCACGTATCTGCGGGTCATCGGGTCACAGATGTTCCTGGCGACGACGACGCGTCCAGACATCGCGTTCGCCGTTAACCTCCTGGCCCAGTTTTCTCAGGAGCCGCGTCACCTCCACTTTGAGGCCGCGATCCGAGTACTGCGCTATGTCGTCTCGACCCCTCGGCAAGGCCTCATGTTCCGTCGTCAGCCGTCCGTCGTTGCAGTGGGTTACACCGACAGCGACTGGGCCGGCAGTCCAGACGGTAAGAGTCGCACTGGCTGGATCTTTCTGGTCGGGGGCACAGCTGTGTCCTGGCGCAGCGGTAAGCAGGGGTGCATTGCACGCAGCACTGCTGAGGCTGAGTACGTGGCCCTTGGCTCAGGCGCGTGTGAGAGCGTGTGGTTACGTCGTCTGTGGTCCGAGTTGCGTCAGTCTGTCGCATCCATCACCTTGCATTATGACAATGAGAGTGCCATGGCCATTGCAGACAATGACGGTGTGCATCACACTCGCACAAAGCACATCAATGTTGAGTATCACTATGTGCGTTCGTTGTTGCACGACGGTAGCATCAGCATCGTGTGGGTTGAGACAGCACGGCAGCTGGCTGACTTTCTGACCAAGGCACTGAAGCGGGACTCGTTTAAGAAGGCTGTGAGTTCAGTCGATGTGCGTCTGTGACTTGCTTCCTTCGTCTCTACCTGCACTTCTGCATGTCCTGGGGGAGTCCGTGTGTTGACCATGTCTCTGCCCGCCCATGTGCACTACGCCTGTGAGTCATGAGGGAGTGTTGGTTTTTTGTGCTCATTGTGCTCTGTTGTGTCCTCCCGGCTTGTGTACATCAGCGTGCAGATGCCATAACTCCTCACTATTGTTTTTCTAGCAGATTCTGACCGCACGGCTGCGTTCGCAGCGTCGGTATTATGGTATGGTCCAGTTTTCAGGCGAAACGGACGACGCCCGGGTTTTGGGCTGTCGGCTGCCTGGCAGGCCTCACCGAGAAAACCTGCCAGCCTGAACTGAGCTATTTTCTGATTGGCTGATGAACTGAGTAACAAGCTCTACAGAGCTGGGGGGGGGGCTTGAACTTGGAGGGGTCCCCCATTGCTGTTCATTCTTCATTCCTAATCAGTCATTGTCAGTTTTCAGCTGCTTTCTGGCGCTAACTATGGCGCGCGCGTTTCTGAGTAACAAAACCCAGAGCTTCCAGACTTAGACTCTAGAGCAGCAGACTGAGGGGGCAGCTGACTTAAGCAACGAGCGTGGAAGCCCGCACGCTGCATCAACAACGCTGCTGCCCCAACCTGCTACATAGTTTCCTTTTTAATCCGCCCAGCACCGGCAAGAAAACAACTCAAAAGCCAAGTCAAAAATCATGCTCCCTCGCGGCACGCGTCAACGGGCGAGCAAGAAAAGAAACTGCATGGGGTCATTGCTCCCTCGCGATCGAGCAAAAGCACCCTTCTTTTGTTTTCGACATTTTCTTTGTAAACGCAAACCCATTCGTTCAACGCCCAAACATAAATCAAACCCTACCCCGAATTGAATTTGGGGTTTTAGGGTTTTAGTTTTGCGCGGGCTCCTGCTGGGCCCCGCTACCGCGGGTCTGAGACGTTTGAGGGTATGAGGGGTCTAAGACACCCCTTGCATTGAAAGGGAAGCTACTGGGCCCCATTACCGCGGGGCCTAGCAGGAGCTTGTGCAAAACCAAAATCCTAAAGCCCCGAATGTAATTCGGGATAGGGTTTGACTAGGTTTTGCATGTACCAAGTGGAAGCTTGCGTGTTAGGGAAAAGAAACAGAACAAGTGTTCTCGCTCAATCTTGAAAAACGGGCGTTTTTGCTCAATCGCAATTCTCGCGTGGGAGCAAGAATTGCGAGGAGGTGGACATGCCCCACCTTGCTTCGGTCGATCAGCGGCATGCGCCGCTGATCGAGCAAAGCGATGTGGGGCATGCCCACCCTTTTGAGCATGGTGCAGCGAGTGTGCATGGCAGTCTTATTCTTAAAGTCACTCGGAAGGGGGTCAGTATTATATGGTATGTGTTTTTAATGGTGCATTCTAGCCACTTAGTTCACACATGCATGACCGGTAGAGTTTTCTCAGTGGTCGAGACCCGGGCACGTGGTCATCTCTGCTAGTGCCTCAGGTGACCCCATGATGAGTAGACACATATTGGCACTGACAGGTAGTGTATTCCCTCTGTGGTAGAGACCCGGGTACATTGTGGTTTGTAGAGATATCATGGGAGACCTAGAACTAATCGGTTGAGCCTTTGTTGACTTTTGTCAAACATATGTAGCTTTTATGTGCCTAATACCCGGACGTCGGGTGACATGTTCCGGCATCTCTAGAGGCCTAATCTTGCCTAACTTGGCTTGACGACAGTGCTAATACATCAGTGTAGAGTCTGGATGTGTTATCGATATATTGATTTATTTGTCGGTCGAAACCTGGGCACACGGTGTACTGTTCCGCTGCCTCGAAAAACCTTTCTTGTGTGGTTTCATGTTCTGTGATTTTGGCATTCCTTGTTTGTGCCTTTTGGTGCGACAGGGGTGACGAGGCGTGGCAGACGAGCCGCTAGTCCCCAATACATAGGTTTTGAGGATCGCTCATTGTACTCTCTCCTTGTTACTAATATGCAACTTCTTGGTACTCGTGTCCTACTTGCGCCCTAATTGCACCCTGCTTTCACCCTAGTTACACCTTAGTTGCGCCGTCGTTGCACCATACTTGCGCGCTACTTGTGCCCTACTTGTACCATCGTTCCACCCTAGTTGCATCCTAGTTGCACCCTAGTTGCGCCCTAGTTGTGCCCTAGTTGCACCCTACTTGTGCCCTAATAGTGTCCTAGTTCCGCTCTAGTTGCACCCTAGTTGCACCCTACTTGCCCCCTAGTAGTGTCCTAGTTCCGCTCTAGTTGTACCCTAGTTGCGCCATACTTGCACCCTACTTGCGCATTACTTGTGCCCTAGTTGCGCCCTAGTTGCCCCCTAGTTACGTCCTACTGGCACCCTACTTGCACCCTACTTGCACCCTACGTATGTCCTACTTGTGCCCTACTTGCTCCTTACTTGCATCCTAATTGTGCCCTAGTTGTGCCATACTTGCACCCAACTTGCGCCCTTATTGTACCCTACTTACGCCCCAGTTGCGTCCTAGTTCCACCGTACTTGTGCCCTCGCCCTTCTTGCACCCTAGTTGTGCCTTACTTGCATCTTAATTGCATCCTGCTTGCGCCCTAGTTACGCCCTAGTTGTACCATAGTTGGCCCCTTTTTGCACCCGTCTTGTGCCCTACTTGCATCCTATTTTTTCCCTAGGAGCGTGCTAGTTGCGTCCTAGTTGCGCCCTAGTAGTACCCTCGTTGCGCCCTACTTGCATTCTACTTATGCCTTACTTCTATCTTAGTTGTGCCATAGTCGTTTCCTACTTGCACCCTACGTGTGCCCTACTTGCACCCTAGTTGCGCCCTAGTTCCACCCTAGTTGCACCCTAGTTTCCCCCTACTTACGCCCTAGTTGTGCCCTAGTTACACCCTAGTTGTGCCCTACTTGTGCCTTAGCTGCGCACTAGCTACGACCTAGTTGTGCCCTTGTTACACCCTAGTTGCGCCCTACTTGCGTCCTAGTTGCGCCCTAGTTGCATCCTCGTTTCGCCCTAGTTGGGCCATAGATGCGCCCTAGTTGCGCCTTAGTTGGACACAAGCTGCACGCTAGTTTGGACGTACTTGTCCCTCACTTTCTCCCTATTTGTGCGCTAGTTGCCCCCTAGTTGCGCCCTAGTTGCGCCCTAGTTGCGCCACAGTTGCACCCCAGCTGCCCCCTTGTTGCGCCCCAGTTGAGCCCCAATTCCGCCCTTGTTTCACCCTACCTGCGCCCTAGTTGCACCCTAGTGACGCCCTAGGTGCGCCCTAGTTACGCCTTAGTTGCTGCCTATTTGCGCCCTAGTTGCACCCTACTTGCGCCTCACTTGCATCCTAGTTACACCCTACTTGCGCCCTAGTTGTGTCCTAGTTGCACCCTACTTGTGCCATACTTGCGTCCTACTTGCGCCCTTGTTGAGCCCCAGCTGCACCCTAGTTGCACCCTACTTGCGCCCTACTTGCGTCCTACTTGCACCCTAGTTGCACCCCAGTTGCAACCTTGTTGCACCTTACTTGCACCCTACTTGCACCCAACTTGCACCCTATTTGCGTCTCAATTGAGCAATAGCGACGCCCTAGTTGGACCCTGATTACGCCTAAGTTGCGCGCTAGATGTGTCCTAGGTGCGCCCTACTTCTGTCCTCCTTACATCCTAGCTGCACCCTAGTTGCACCCTACTTGCACCTCAGTTTGGCACAAGCTACACCCTAGTTGGGAAGCTTTTGTGACCTATTTGCACCCTACTTGCACCCTACTTGCGCCCAACTTGCGCCTTAGTTGCGCCCTATTTGCACCCTAGTTTCGCCTTAGTTGGACACTACCTACGCCCTAGTTACGCCCTAGTTGCACCCTGGTTGCACCCTACTTGCGCGCTAGTTGTGCCCTTGTTGTACCCTACTACGTCCTAGTTGCGCCCTAGCTTCGCCCTACTTGAAGCTTAGTTACGTCCTAGTTGCGCCTCAAATGTGGAACCGGCTGCACCCTAGTTCGGCCATACATGTACCCTAGTTCCTCCCTACTTGTGGGTTAGTTACGCTCGAGTTGCGCCCTAGCTGCACCCTAGTTGTGCCCAAGTTATACTCCGGTTGCGCCCCAATTGCGCCCCAATTGTACCCCATATGCGCCCCTGTTACGCCCTAGTTACACCCTAGTTGCACCCTAGTTGTGCCCTAGCGGCACCCTAGTTCCATCCTAGTTGTGCCCTAGTTGTGCCCTAGTTGCACCTCAGTGTCGGCCAACCCGAAATCGAGAAAATTCATCCATACAAACGCCGCACACCCATATGGACATGGATGAACCAAGTTGCTCGTCAATGTTGCATCACCTTCCTCCCTCAAGCATGTGTCACATTCTCGACCCATCCCTTTCAAAGGGTGGTAAGATCATACCTGAGCTACTACTTCATGTTCCATTCGATCTTCGCAGATAAGCGCCCATGGGCCAGAATAGTACAAGGATGGGTGACCTCCCGGGAAGTCCGGGATCTCCTGAAGGCAGACCCGAATCGTCTCTGACACCAGGGATACGAAACTAGGACGAGAAGGCCGCAGTTGCTCCCTAGTTGTGCCCAAGTTGCGCCCTAGTTGCGCCCTAGTTGTGCCCTAGTTGCGCCCTAGTTGCGCACTAGTTGCGCCCTAGTCGTGCCCTAGTTGCGTCGTAGGTACACCCTAGTTGTACATTAGTTGTGCCTCAGTTGGACACTAGGTACGTCCTAGTTGTGCCCTAGTTGCACCCAAATTGTGCCCTAGTTGTCCCCTACTCGCGCCCTACTTGCGCCCTTGTTGCACCATGGTTGTGCCCTATTTGCGCCCTTCTTACGCTCTACTTGCACCCTACTTGCTCCCTACTTGCGTCCTAGTTGTTCCCTACTTGTGCCCTAGTTCCACCCTAGTTACACCGTAGTTGCCCCCTTCTTGTGTCCTACTTGCGCACTAGTTGCGCCTTAGTTGTGTCCAAGTTGCACCCTACTTGCGCCAGACTAGCGCCCTACTTGCGCCCTAGTTACGCCGTAGTTGCACCATAGTTGCGCCCTAGTTGCCTCTTAGTTGTGCCCTAGTTGCGCCCTACTTGCGTCCTAGTTTCGCCCTAGTTGCACCCTGGTTGCACCCTACTTGCGCCCTACTTGCACCCTAGTTGCACCCTTGTCGGGCCCTAGTTAAGCCCTAGTTGCCCCCTAGTTATGCCCTAGGTGTGCCCTAATTGCGTTCTAGTTGTACCCTGCTTGCGCCCTAGTCGCAACCTAGTTATGCCTTACTTGCATCCTACTTGCGCCCTTTCTAGAACCTACTTGCATCCTATTTCGTCCAAGTTACGCCCTGCTTGCGCCCTAGTTACACCCTAGTTGCGCCTTCTTTCCACCCTATTTGCACCCTAGTTCTACACTACTTATGTCCTTGTTGCGTCCTAGTCGCACCCTACTTGTGCCCTACTTGTGTCCTACTTGCGCCCTAGGTCCACCCTTGTTGCTTTCTTCTTGCACCCTAATTGCACCCTAGTTGCACCCTACTTGTACCTGACTTGCGTCGTACTTGCGCCCTAGTTGTGCCTCTTGCGCCCTAGTTGTGTCCTACTTGCAACCTACTTGCGTCCTTCTTATGCCCTACTTGCACCCTAGTTGCACCCTAGTTGCGCCCCACTTGCGCCCTACTTGTGTCCTACTTGCGCCCTAGTTGTGCCCTAGTTGCACCCTGCTTGCGCCCTTCTTGCGTCCTACTTGTGCCCTAGTTGTGCCCAAGTTGCACCATAGTTGCACCCTCTTTTTTTCCTACTTGTGCCCTACTTACACCCTACTTTCGCTCTAGTTGACCCTAGTTACGTCCTAGTTACACCCTCGTTGCACCCTCATTACACCCTACTTGCGTATTAGTTGCACCCTAGTAACGCCCTACTTGCTCAATACTTACGCCCTACTTGCGCCCTACTTGCACCGTACTTGTGCCCTATTTGCACCCTAGTTGTGCCCTAGTTGCCCCCTACTTGCGCCCTGGTTACGTCCTAGTTGCGTCCTAGTTGCGCATCAGTTGGACACAAGCTACGCCCTAGTTGCTCCCTAGTTACGCCCTAGTTGCGCCCTACTTGCGTCCTAGTTTTGCCCTAGTTGCACCCCAATCGTGCCCTAGTTGGGCCCTAGATGCGCCCAAGTTGTGCCTTAGTTGGACACTAGTTGCGTCCTAGTTCGGGCGTACTTGTGTCCTCGTTGCTCCCTAGTTGTGAGCTAGTTGCCCCCTAGTTGCCCCCTAGTTGCGCACTAGTTGCCCCCCAGTTGTGCCCCAGTTGCGGCTTAGTTGCGTCGAAGTTGCACCCCAATTGCACCCCAGTTGCGCCCCTGTTTTGCCCTAGTTCCGCCCTAGTTGCATCCTGGTTGCGCCCTAGGTGCACCCTAGTTGCGCCCTAGTTGCACCCTAGTTACGCCCTAGTTGCACACTATTTGCGCCCTACTTGCACCCTAGTTACGCCCCACTTGCACCTTAAGTGCGCCCTAGGTACGCCCTACTTGTGCCCTATTTGTATCATAGTTGCCCCCTACTTGCGATCTGATTGCGCCCTACTTGCAACCTACTTGCGCCCTACTTGTACCCTAGTTTCGTCTCAATTGGACAATAGCTACGCCCTACTTGCATCCTAAGTACGCCCTAGTTGCACCGTAGTTGTACCCTAGATGTGCCCTACTTGTGCCCTAGTTGCGCCCTACTTCCGGCTTATTTTTGGCCTAGCCATGCCTTAGTTGCACCCTACTTGCGCCTCAGTTTGGCACTAGCTACGCCCTAGCTCGGCTGTTCTTGCACCCTAGTTGCACCCTAGTTGCGCCCTGCTTGTGTCCTACTTGTGCCCTAAATGCGCCCTAGTTGCGCCCAAGTTGCATCTTAGTTGGGCACTGCCTACATCCTAGTTGCGCCCTAGTTGCGCCCTAGTTGCGTCCTAGTTGCGCCCTAGTTGCACCCTAATTGCACCCTACTGTACCCTAGTTGCACACCAGTTGCGCCCTACTTGCGCCCTTGTTGCGCCCTAATTGCGCCTCAGTTGGGGGACTGGCTGCGCCCTAGTTGAGCCGTACTTTTGCCCTAGTTGCTCCCTGGCAATGTGCTAGTTACGCCCTAGTTGCACCCTAGTTGCGCCCTACTTGCGTCCCAGCTGTGCCCGAGTTACACCCCAGTTGCGCCCTCAGTGCGTCCCAATTATGCCCCAATTGTGCCCCTGTTGTGCCCTAGTTGCCCCCTAGTTGCACCCTAGTTGCACCCTAGGTACACCCTAGTTGCACCCTAGTTGCGCCCTAGTTGCACCCTAGTTAATCCCTGCTTATTTCCTACAGTGCCCTACTTGCACCCTACTTGCGTCCTAGTTGCGCCCTACTTACACCCTAGTTGCACCCTACTTGCGCCCTACTTGTACCCTACCTTCGCCCTAGTTGCGCCCTACTTGCGTCCTGGACGCGCACTAGTTGCGCCCTAGTTGTGCCCTACTTGGGCCCTACTTGCGTCCTACTTTCGCCCAAGTTGCACCCTAGCGCGATTATTGCACCCTACTTGAGCCCTACTTGCGCCCTAGGTACATCCTAGTTGTGCCCTAGTTACGTCCTAGTTGCACCCTAGTTGCGCCCTACTTTCGCCCTACTTGGGCCCTTTGTACGCCCTAGATGCACCCTTCTTGCGCCCTAGTTGGGCCCTTGTTGTACACTAGTTACACCCTCGTTGTGCCCCACTTGCACGCTGCTGGCGCCCTACTTGCGCCCTAGTCGTGCACTAGTTGCGTTTTAGTTGCGCACTTGTTGCGCCCTACTTGTACCCTGGTTACACCCTGGTTACATCCTAGTTGTACCCTAGTTGTGCCCTCATTGTGCCCTACTTGCGCCCTACTTGCACCCTTCTTACACCCTGCTTGTGCCCTAGTTGTGGCCTATTGCGCCCTAGTTGTGTCCGAGTTACACCCTGCTTGCGCCCTACTTGCGCCCTAGTTGCACCCTACTTGTGCTCTAGTTGCGTCCTAGTTGTACCCTACTTGCGCCCTACTTCCACTCTATTGCTGTTCTACTTGCACCCTAGTTGCATCCTAGTTATGCCCTACTTGTGTCCTTTCATCCTACTTGCAGCATGCTTCTATCCTACTTGCGTCCTTATTGCACCTTAGTTGCGCCCTAGTTGCAACCTACTTGCGCCCTACTTGCGCCCTACTTGTGCCCAACTTACACTCTTGTTATGGGAGCCGCCGGTCGAGGCGGTGATTACGTCATCATAATGCCTTTAGGTGCATGTTGTGATTCTTAAACTGTATTCTACATGAGAAATCGTGTGAAATCGACCCTAGAACCAGGTCACTCGGTGTAGGGACAAGAAAGATACGGCCATGTAAGGTGGGTGGCACACCTCCAAAAAACAGGAGATGTACCGGTTCGATCCCGAGCACGGTGGAGCGATTTTCTCGCCCACGACAGCCAAAGAGCCCATAGATGGATGCTTAGCCAATGACTCAAGGTTCATCAGGGTCCATGGGTGCTTCGGGATGGCGGCTACAGCTGCATTCGCAAGCAAGGGCGATTCGGACGGCTGTGACCTCCGCAGGCGATGCTGCCAGTGGCAGTCATGTGTGGAGCATTCAATTGGCCATAACTCAGCCGTTTCTCCATACATTGAGGCGTTATTTGGTACGTTGGAAAGACTGCAGCACTTACTACATGATACATGTGTTGCATTCATGATTGCACCTTGGTAGAGGGCGTCAGAATGCCGAGGAGCTTTCGGCTGGCTCATAAGGGCTGGTACACAAGGAAGCCTAGGGATTGTTCTAGGAATGCCAATCTTACCCAAAGACTCTGTTCATTGCCTTTTACTGATCTATCAAGTCTAAGGATTCATTCCTTTCCCAAATCTCCTTGGTCTCCAAGCATAGCCTTGCACACGTCCATTCGGTCCTACAAGTCTTATGTAGCGCACTTTGGTGCAAACGCAGCCGGGAGAGTCGCACAACGGGAACCTCGGTGACTAGCAGCGGTCTTGCCTCTAGGAGAGGGCCTTGTAGCATCTCAAGGTTTGGCCGGACACACCAAGGGGTCAAGGGTTGGGAGGTATATCCCAAGAGCTCGGCGTGTGACAGTCACGCCGGATGCCCCTCGGTTCACATGTGGTTTCAGAGCACGTGGATGTTTACTTGGCTTTGCGTGGACCCAAGGGAGGCATCAGATTTTCCACAACTACGTTTGGCCATGATTTTTTGTCACAAACGGAAGCATGGAGGCAGCGGCAACACAACTACGGGTGGAGCAGCCGGGTCAGGCTGTGCCCATGGAGGTGGATGCAATCCAAGCCGGATAGCTGGATGCGGGCGGACTCTAGGGACTGAGAGGCAAGTGTTGGGTTTGTGATGAGGAGGGTCATCGCAAGCGGGATTGCCCCAAGCGCAAAGCATGGCAGGGAAATGGACAGCAGCAATGAGGAGGGGACGACCTAGTGCTGCAAGTCTTTCATCCGTAAGGGACAATACCAGCCCTAAAAGGCTTTCACCAATCAAGGAGCTGCCTCAAGTGTTGTTGCGGAGTGAAGGTGAGACCCGGCAGTTTCCAGGGATCATCATGGAGCTGGTTCTTGAGATTCGTGAGGGGAGTTTCAAGGGTCGGAGGAAGCTACGCTGTCTGCTGGATGACGGCACGAGCCATAGCTTCTTCAACGACAAGTCGGCGACAAAGTTGGGGCTTGCACGGCAGCCGGGGACGTCGTCCAAGGCATGGCAGGTATCCGGAGTGGTGGAGTGCGGCAGGTCAACATGGGTCAGATGGTGTGTGACATGGAGTTCCACACTTTCCCTATTGATGATTACAATTTCTTGATCGGCCATGATTGGTTGCGTGCCTGGAATCCAGAGGTGGATTGGAGGTGCAACTGCGTGGTTGTGAAGGTGGGTGGGAAAAATCTTACTTTGCCATTGTGGCAAAGTGAGGAAAAGGAGTCAAACGTGGCAGAAGCAGGAAAGCAGCTGCGCGTCATCAACTTGCCACAATTGAAGCGGTGCGAGCGCAAGGGTGGCCAGGTTTACTTGGCATGAGTGCACCCACAACAAGCAGCAGAGTAGCAGATTGTAGCGGTTGAAGCAGCGGAGGGGTAGCTGGTGGAAGGTGCGGGAACTCAAGGGTTGCCTCCTGGTGTTGGGGAGGTACTCAAGGAGTTTAGAGATGTTTTTCTGGAGGAGTTACCAAAGGGGCTGCTACCGCGGCGCGACATCGACCATAAGATCAAGGTGGTGCCAAGGTCGTCACCAACGGTGCGGTCGTACAACCGCATGAGCGACGCGCAACTTGCAGAGCTCAAGAAGCAGTTGGGGAGTTGGTGGACCAGGGCTTCCTTTGGCCGTTGGTGTCTCTATGCGCGTCGCCGGTGCTGTTCCTTAAGAAGAAGTCAGGAGAGCTGTGGATGTGCGTGAACTACCGGGCGCTCAACAACATCACGGTGAAAAACCGCTACCCATTGCCACGGGCTGAGGAATTGTTCGACTAGCTACAAGGCGCACGCGTCTTCATCAAACAGGACCTGAGGTCGGGGTATCACCAAATCCGCATTGCGGAGGAGGATATGGAAGAGACCGTGTTTTGGACGCGCTATGGATGTATTGAGTATCTCATGATGCATTTTGGGCTAACGAATGCTCTTGCTACGTTCATGGCGCTAATGAACCGGGTGTTCCACCTCTACTTGGACCAGTTCGTGGTCGTCTTCCTTGACAAAATCCTTGTCTACTCGTGGACAATTGAGGAGCACCAAGAGCACATGCGGACGGTAATGGAAGTGTTGAGAAAGGAGCGGCTGTTCACCAAGGTCAACAAGTGTGAATTCGCCAAGCAGGAGGTGGAGTCGCTCGGTCACATTGTCGGTGGGAGGGGGATCCGCATGAACCCAAAGGAGGTGGAAGCAATGAGGGAGTGGCCATAGCCGGCATGTTTGCGAGACATCCCGGTTTTCTGGGTTTCATGAAGTAAAACAGAGGTTTTTTTGGGGGCACACGGCAATGGGAGCATCCTTGACAGACTTGCTCAAGGAGGGGCATCAATGGGAGTGGGGTGCAAAGGAGGGGCAAGCCTTTGGTGCAACGAAGGCTGCCATGTGTCAAGCCCCGGTGCTGGTGCAACCGGACACGAGCAAGGAGTATGTGTTGGCAACGAATACAAGTGACTATGCAATCGGCAGGGTGCTGATGCAGGGTGAAGGGAAGGGGTTGCAACCCATTGCGTACTACTCCAAGAAGCCAAAAGGGGCTGAGCTCAACTACCCGATCCACGAGAAAGAGATGATTGTGGTGGTCCGGGCCTTCAAGAAGTGGAGGTGCTACCTTGAGGCACGGCGGTGTGTGGTGCACACGGACCGCTACCCGCTCAAACAGCTCAAGTTGCAGCCGAGCCTAGGTCGTCTTCAAGCACGGTGGATGGAGTTGCTGGAGGGCGGCTTCGGCTGCGAGATCCAATACAAACCAGGGAGGACCAACCCGGCGGACCCGCTTTTGCGTCGCCCGGACTTGGGCGTGCATGCAATCACGGTGCTGGCAGGATCTCTGATTATCCGCAGCCTATTACGCATGGGTATGCGGAGGACGAGGACGTTGCAGAGAGTACGGTGAAGGGGTGCAAGTGGGAAGAATAACAAGATTGTGGTGCCGTGGAGTGCGTCATTGCAATAGGTGTTGTTAGAGGAGGCGCACGAATCGCACTACAGTGGTCATTTTGGCCACGACAAGACCTTCAAGACACTTGCGTTCCAATATTGGTGGGTAACGATGGGAGAAGATTGCAAGGAGTACATAAGCAGCTGTGACACGTACCAAAGGATCAAATCACGGAGGGCACGTGAGCTAGGAGACCTGCAGCCGCTACCGGTGTCGGAGCGCCTGTGGACGGACATCTCACTAGACTTTGTAGGGGACCTTCCACGGGGACCAACGGGTAACACCATGGTGCTGGTGGTGGTGGACCGTTTCAGCAAGATGGCACACTTTATTCCATGTGCGGAGAAGGTCACGGCAGCAGAGACGGCTCAACTTCTCTTGCAACACGTCATCAAAATTCACGGGGTGCCAAAGTGCATGGTCTTGGACCGTGACCCGCACTTTACCTCCCACTTTTGGGAGGAACTATTCAAGAAGTTGGGCACCCATGTGGCTCTTTCATCGGCCTACCATCCCCAAACGGTTGGCCAAACTGAGCGCACCAATCAAACCATGGAGCAGCTGCTACGGGGGAACTTGGAGCCAGATGGTGAGTGGTGAGAATACAAGCTCCCGGTGGCTACGTTTGCCTACAACTCAGCAATGCATGCCTCTACGGGACGGTTTCCCTTTGAGGTAGTGTATGGGATGTAGCCTGCATGTCCCTCAGACATGGCAACGGGATCCGACGTACCCGCTGTGCAGAACTTTACAAGAGAACACAAAGGTATGGCGCAGTGTACGAGATGCGCTTAAAAATTTGCAACAGTAGATGAAGCGACAAGCAAAAAAGCACTGGACAGCCGAGGAGTTCTCTGAGGGACAAAAGGTGTTGATGAGCTCCCGGAACCAACAGCTACCATGGTTGGGTAGCGACAAGCTCAAGCCTCGATGGGTGGGCCCTTTTCTGGTCAAAGAGAAAAGGTCCGCGGTGAGCTACGAGTTGGAGCTGCTGGACCACTACGGGATCCATCCCGTGTTCCAGACTTCTCTTCTCAAGGCCTAAAAGGAGCCGAATGCATAGTTTGCAGTGCAGGGACATGCTCCTCCTCCACCGGTCTTGGTGGAGGGTAAAGAGGATTCTCGGGCACCGTTGGCACGGTAACGGGTGGCAGTACCTTCTGCAATGGCTCGGCTATAAGCCTCGGCACAACTACTGGGTCCCCGAAACTGATTTCCACAGGGGCAATGCTGTCAGCACGGTCCTCCGAGCGTACGAGGAGCGCATCCGGACGGTGCACCCTTAGAGGGAGAGGTGATGTTATGCGAGCCGCCGGTCGAGGCGGTGATTACATCATCATGATGACTTCAGGTTCATGTTCTGATTCTTTCAATTTATTTTACGTGAAAAAAAGTGTGAAATCGATTCAAGAACTGGGTCATTTGGTGAAGGGACAAGAAAGATACGGCCGTGGAAAGGTGGGTTGCGCACCTCCAAAGAATAGGAGACGTACCGGTTCGGCCCCGAGCACGGCAGAGCGAATTTCTCACCCACGGCAACCAAATTGCCCCAGGATGGATGCTTATCCTATGATGAGATTTATTGGGATCCATGGGCACTTTGGGATGGCAGCTGGAGGTGCATTCGCAAGCAAGGGCGCTTCGGGCGGCCGTGACCTCCGCAGTCGGTGCTGCCAATGGTAGTCATGAGGGGGGCATTTAAACGTACATAACTCAGCCGTTTCTCCATGGATTCAGGCATTCTTTGATGCGTTGGAAAGCTTTCTACACGTACTATATGATGCATGTGTTATTTGCATGAGTTCACAATGGTAGAGGGCTTCAGATTGCCGAGGATCTTTCGGTTTGCTCATAGGGTCTGGTACATAAGGAAACCTAGTGGTTGTTCTAAGCATGCCAATCTTACCTAGAGACTCTGTACATTGCCTTGTACTGATCTATCAAGTCTAAGGATCTATTCCTTTCCCAACTCTCCTTGTTCTCCAAGCATCGCTTTGCACACGTCCATTTGGTCCTACAAGTCTCCCGTAGCGCACTTTGGTACAAACGCCGCCAGAAGAGTCGCACGGCGGGAGTCTCGGTCACTAGCAGCGGTCTTGCTGCTAGGAGAGGGCCCTGCGGCATCTCAACGGTTGGCCGGACACACCAAGGGTTCGAGGTTTGGGAGGTTTATCCCAAGGGCCAGGCACGTGACCGTCACGTCGGGTGCCCCTCGGGTCACAACTCTAGTTGATCCATAGTTGCGTCCTACTTGTGCCCTAGTTGTGCTCTACTTGCGCCCTAGTTGCACCCTAGTTGCGCCCAACTTGCGCCCTAGTTGCGCCCAAGTTGTGCCCTAGTTGCGCCCTAGTTGCACCCTAGTTGCGTCCTAGTTGTACCCTACTTGCGCCCTATTTGCGTCCTGCTTACGCCCTAGTTGTCCCCTAGTTGCGCTGTAGTTGCATCCTGGTTGCACCCTACTTGCACCCTACTTGTGCCCTAGTTGACGTAGTTGCACCCTAGTTGTGCCCTAGTTGCGCCATAGTTTGACCTTTGTTACCCCGTACTTGTTTCCTACTTGTGTCGTACTTGCGCCGTTCTTGCACCCTGGTTACGCCCTAGTTGCGCCCTACTTGCGCCCTACTTGCACCCTACCTGCGTCCTACTTATACACTAGTTACTTCCTACTTGCACCCTACTTGTTCCCTACTTGCGCCCTACTTGCACCTTACTTATGCCCTAGTTGCTTCCTAGTTACGCCCTAGTTGCGCTTTAGTTATGTGCTACTTACGCCCTACTTGCACCCCAGTTGTGGCCTTGTTGTGTCATAGTTGCACCCTAGTTGTTCCCTACTTGCACCCTTCTTGCTCCCTACTTGCACCCTACTTGGGCTCAACTTGCACCCTAGTTACGCCCTTGTTACGCCCTAGTTGCAACCTAATTGCGCCCTACTGACACCCTACTTGCACCCTAGTTGCACTCTAGTTGCACCCTACTTGTCCCCTTCTTGCACCCTACTTGCGCCCTACTTGTGGCATAGTTACGCCCTACTTGCACCCTAGTTTCACCCTAGTTGCACCCTAGTTGCACCCTACTTGCGCCCTTCTTGCGTCCTACTTGTGCCCTATTGTGCCCTAGTTGCGTCCTAGTTGCACCCTAGTTGCACACTACTTGCGTCCTAGTTGCGACCTATTTGTGCAGTAGTTGTGCCCTAGTTGCACCCTACTTGTGCCCTACTTGCACTCTAGTTGCACCCCACTTGCACCCTTGTTGCGCCCTAGTTGTGCCCTACTTGCGCCCTTCTTGCACCCTATTTTCTCCCTACTTGTGTCCTGCTTGTGCCCTCATTGTGCCTTGGTTACGCCCTAGTTGTACCCCACTTGCACGCTACTTGTGACCTACTTGCGCCCTAGTTGCACCCTAGTTACACCTTAGCTGCGTCCTAGTTGTGCCCTGGTTGCGCCCTACTTGTGCCCTAGTTGCACCATAGGTGCATCCTAGTTACGCACTCATTGCGCCCTACTTGCGCCCTACTTGCGCCCTACTTGTGCCCTACTTGCACCCTACTTGCGCCCTAGTTGCGCCCTCATTTATGACCAGTCACCCCTAAGAAATACACTGACGTTACTGTTTACATCAGAAGTTCATACGCACAGGAAGGTGGTAAGAAACTTCTCTATTTTATGGGAAAAGCTTTTCACGATCCCTGACAAGTTGATTTTGAATTCATCTTTTGATTCTTATAGATTACAAAGGTTCAAGGAAGTTGCATTGAAATTTGATGATCACAGATGGGTTTCTCTAGAGCTTATCCGATTATATGAAACGACTGACATAATGTGTGCTCTATGAAGGGAATGGTCACGTTTGTCTTTTTTCTTCGATACCCAAGATAAGATCGAAGCTATAGGTCACCTACCGACAGCTAATTCTCGCTGTTTCCTCGCAACCATTTCCCATGTTCTCACACATCATTCAAGAGGCTAGAATCGAGAGCAACTGTCCAACTGAAGCCGAAGATATGTGGGTTTCAGGAAAAGAGGATCTTGTTCTGCATATCTGAATGTATGATTTTTAGTTATGACTCACATTACATTCAATCGCAACATGTATCGATAGACGCTCTTTGCTCATTGACGCTCTTTTTTTTTCGGAGTTGTTGAAGGAAATGATGAGAAGTGCAAAAGATCTATGTCAAACAACAAGAATTCACAACTTGTAACTTAAAAGCTACGTTTAATGGCACGATCGGCCTTGGAATGGAGAGGACACCATCAAATAAGTCCGACGGAAACTCAAAAGCACCGCTTGAACACCGGTTGAAACGAGACATAAATGCCAAATGCGATTTGTATGGCGCTGAATGCGGGAGGAGAAAGATGTCATACCCATGAAATATCTCAAAGGCAAACCAGTTATGAAACGTGCCTGATTTACATCTGAGAACAGAACCTTCAGTTTTCCTTACAGTGCTGGGTCGATGAGTGTGATCGTCGTTCGAGGCGGTGTTCACCAGTGAACATATTTATCGCTAAATCCAAACTCTGCTATGTTCATCAACCAATACAATGGTCCAATACATTTGTCGCTTTGGGGGAAGGGGGGATTGGATATGGGTGCCGACAATTGCGGAGCCAGCTCCCTCCCCCCCCCCCCCCCCCCAAACAAGCAAAATTCAGTACGGTGGATGTATCTGGCAGTGTATTGGGAGGCTTCAAATGGAAGTTCACAAATGGATTTTCGAAAGAGAAGTTTTCTTAGAACCAAACAATAATGTAAACTTGTGTATGTGCCTTGCGATCACCTAGATACATCAGTGAATACACTGCCCATGTTTAATAAGCAGGGGGAGGGGGAGGGGCTGATTGTCGCTCGCCTTTGCTATCGTGCCACACAATACTCTTGGTTTCATACGGGCGCCATTTGCCTAATAAAGACAGTTTTAGACCTCTGGAACACAACCACACGCAGCATAAACGGGTTTGCGTCATGTTTACTATGTCAACTTCAACACACTTCTTCCGTCTACATCAACACATCCATGGGCGAAGCAAGAACGAGTGTTCAATTAGTATTGTTCACCAATGTACACATTTCTCTTGTTTCTCATACTTCAAGAAGTTCACATTCAAATACATTCGCCTAATACACTCCCACTGTTCAGGGAGGGGGGGATCAGACGAGGTCTAACTGGTCTGTCTGGCCCCTCACCCCCCCTTCCCGTGCCGAAAGTGTATTAGGCGAATGTATGTGGAAGTGGATAGGAGGGGGGTGAACTACTGTACACAAGTGTATTTGACTGAAAGAGGTTACAGAGAAACAAGACATCAATGCTCTTGCGCATGCATTTGTGAACTTTTAGAAATCTCCTTCGGATACATAGTACAATACACTCACCCAATACAATTTGGAGGAATGGGGAGGGGAAGGGGGTAAAACTTCAATAGGTGAAATGGATGTACAAATGTGACAATCAGCTCCCGATCAGCACAAAATCTCTCAGGTACACCAATTGTTTCTGAATAGCATTATGACAACAATCATGCCAGTGATTTAGAAAAACATAGAATGGGTGTTTCTGTTATGGTAGTCATCTTCACAAGAACTTCACACGATTCTTCTCTCATTCCACTTTAATAATCTGGGTCTCACATACTTCTAGAAATAGAATTAAAGATAGAATTCTTCTGTGCACCATCCTATCGGGAAAGCTTCATACTTCTGCATACGTCAATGCACACTTCAAACAGTGTAAAACATGCATTTGAATCTTATGAGGGTGGACTTAAACGCACAAATGTATTCATTTTATAACATATGTAAAACTGATGTATCAGTCAACAAAAGAATGCGTTCATACATTATACCTTCCTATAATCTTCTTGTCCACACATAGCTCAATACACACAACAAATTGTGCATGAAAACCGCATGATTAACCATACCTCTACGCCCTAGTTGCGCCCTATATATGCCCTACTTGCACCCTATATATGCCCTACTTCCACCCTAGTTACATCCTAGTTGCGCCCTACTTGCGTCCTACTTGCACCCTCGTTGTACCGTAGTAGCACTCAAATTCCGCCCTAGTTGCACCCTAGTTGTGTCCTAGTTCCGCCCTACTTGCGCATAACCTGCACCCTGAATGAACCGTAGTTGCACCCTAGTTGTGCCCTACTTGCGCCCTACTTGCCCCCTACTTGGACCCTAATTGTGCCCTAGTTGCGCCTCACTTGAGTCCTACTTGCATCTTACTTGCGTCCTAGTTGCGTCCAACTTGCACCCTTGTTATGCCCTACTTGGGCCCTATTTGCACCCTACTTGCACCCTTCTTGCGCCCCAATTACACTCTAGTTGCACCCTCGTTGCGCCCTACTTGCGCCCTACTTGCGTCCTACTTGCACCCTAGTTGAGCCCTAGTTGCAGAATACCTCCCCCCTGTTTGTGCCGAACTTGCGTCCTACTTGTGCCCTACTTGCACCCTAGTTACATCCTAGTTGCGTCCTAGTTGTGCCCTAGTTGCGCCCTACTTGCACCCTACTTGCATCCTAATTGCGCCACAGTTGCGCCCTAGTTGCACCCTACTTGCGCCCTACTTGTGACCTAATTTCACCCTACTTGCACCCTAGTTATGCCCTAGTTGTGTCCTAGTTGTCCCCTACTTGCGCTCTACTTGTGCCATAGTTGTGTCCTAGTTGTGCCCTTGTTGCGCCCTAGTTCCGCCGCAGTTGGACACTAGCTACGCCCTAGTTGCGCCCTAGTTACGCCCTAGTTGCGCCCTACTTGCGTCCTAGTTGCGCCCAAGTTCCTCCCTAGATTCGTCCTAGTTACGCCGTAGTTGTGCCCTAGTTGCGCCTTAGTTGGGCACTAGTTGCGCCCTTGTTTGGCCATACTTGTGCCCTAGTTGATCCCTAGTTGTGCGCTAGTTGCTTCCTAGTTGCGCCCTAGTTGCGCTCTAGTAACGCCCCAGTTATGCCCCAGTTGCACCCCGCTTGCGTCCCAATTGCGGCCCAGTTGTGCCCAAATTGTGCCCTAGTTACGCCCATGTTTTCCCCTAGTTGTACCCTAGTTGCACCCTAGTTCACCCAAGGTGCGTCCTAGTTTTGGCCTAGCTGCGCCCTAGTTGCGCTCTAGTTGCACCCCACTCCCACCATACTTGCACCCTAGTTACGCCCTACTTGCGCCCTAGTTACGTCCTAGTTGTGTCCTACTTATGTCCTACTTGCGCCCTACTTATGCCCTTGTTATGCCCTAGATATGCCTTACTTGCGCCCTATTTGCCCCCTACTTGTGCCCTACTTGCACCCTAGTTACGCCCTAGCTATGCCCTTGCTGCGCCCTATTTGCGCCCTATTTGTGCCTTACTTGCACCCTAGTTTTGTCTTAGGTTGGCACTAGCTATGCCCTAGTTGCGCCCAGTTTGAGCCCTAATTACGCCCTAGATTCGCCCTACTCGTGCCCTAGTTGCGCCCAACTTCCGTCTTACTTCTGCCCTAGCTGTATCCTAGTTGCGCCCTACTTGCACCTCAATGGCGCACTACCTACGCCCTAGTTGGGCCATTCTTGCACCCTAGTTCTACCCTACTTGCGCTGTGCTTGCGCCCTACTTGCACCCTAGTTGTGCCCTAGTTGCGCCCTAGTTGTGCCTTAGATGGGAACTACCTATGCCCTAGTTGACCCCTAGTTGCGCCCTAGTTACGCCCTAGTTGCGCCCTAGTTGCGCCCTAGTTGTGCGATATTCCGCCCTAGTTGGGCCCTGGCTGTGCCCTAGTTGCGCCCTAGTTGCGCTCTAGTTGCGCCTTAGTTAAACACTAGCTTCACCCTAGTTTGGCCAAACTTGTACCCTAGGTGCTCCCCAATTGTGAGCTACTTGCTCCCTAGTTGCTCCCTAGTTGCTCCTTAGTTGCGCCCAAGTTGTGCCCCAGTTGCGCCCAATTGCACCCCAAGTACGCCCCAGTTGTGCCCCAGTTACACCCTAGTTGCACCCCTGTTGCACCCTAGTTGTGCCCTAGTTGCACCCTAGTTGTGTCCTAGCAACACCGTAGTTACGGCCTAGTTTCACTTTAGGTACACCCTCGTTGCGCCTCTGTGTCAATCGACCCGGAATCAAGAAAAATCATCCATTTACACGTTGCACACCTATATGGACATGGATGGCCCAAGTCGTGCTCGGAACATCCATGGCACGCGCCCTAGAGCATAATAAGCATGGTCTTCGTGTTGGTTTTTGTGCATCTCTCATTGTACTCAGTTGTTTCCTCCCTGCTTGTGTACATCGGCGTGTGGATGACTGACGGCGAGACTCGACGCTGCCGGAGTGTCGTCCGGCGGGGCCGACACACGCTGAGGCCTATTCGCAGTTCGCTAGAGCCTCCTTCCTCTGGCGACGTGCTCAGCTCCATCGGCAGGCCTCCTCAGTGATCGGGGCGACGACGGTCACTGCCACCGCAGATACTGTCTGCATGTGTCCAGTGCTGGATCTAACTGCACCATTGCGTCTGCAGCATCATGCTCTGCCTAGGGTCCATCCATATCTCATGTTTCGTGGCATTGTTTGGCATCATGGACCATCATAGGCACTGTCTGGATTCAGGCAGCCAAAACTCTTTGCTGCTAATCTTTCTAGCTGCATCTGACTACGCAACTGTGTTTGCAGCGTTGGTATTATGGTATGGTCTAGTCTTCAGGCAAAACGGACGACGCCCGAGTTTTGGGTTGTCGGTTGTATGGTAGGGCTCACCAAGAAAACCCTGCCTGCCAAAGAATAGGTCTAGGTCTATTTTCTGATTGGCTGGTTAGCTGATTAACAACCTGTACAGAGCTGGGGGGAGTTAGAACTTGGAGGGGTCTCCGATTGTTGTTTGTTCTTCATTCCTAATCATTCACTTTTAGTTTTCAGCGGCTTTCTGGCGATAACATTGGTGCGCGCGTTTCTGAGTAACAAACCCAAAGCATCCAGACTTAGACTCTAGAGCGGCAGACTGAGGGGGCAGCAGACTTAAGCAACGAGCGTGGAAGCCCATACGCTGTGTCAACAATGCTGCTGCCCCAACCTGCTGTCTAGCCTTTCCAGCTTGGTATCAGAGCCACAGCATATCAGAAGTAGCAGAAGACGGTCGTACAGGTGCCAAACAACGCCGGCGGACCCCCATACGCGCTAGGGTAGGGGAAATGCTACCGGATTTATCCTGGCAGCATTGACCCGCTTGGTGGCGGTGTCAGATTTGTTTCCCACGGCCACTAGCCCAGGGGAAATGCTGCCGGATTTTTCCGGCAGCACTGACCCCCACACGTGACGCGAGGAGGTGAGCGACAGTCCGACACCTGAGGGCGGGGACACACACGGCAATGTCACCCAAGTGCACTGACTGGTAGCAGCGAGCAACAGTAGCAATCTATAGCAACAGCAGCGGCAGGCAGCAGCAGTTAGCAGCAGCTGCGCACAGTAGTAGCAACAGCCGGCAGCAACAGTAGCTCACAGCAGCAGCAGCCCGCAACAGCGGCGGCCAACAGCAGCTGCTCGCACCAGCGGTAGCAACAGCAGCCATCAGCAGCATCTCGCAGCAGCAGCGGTAGTGAGGAGTAGTAACAGTAGCGAACAGCAGCAGCAGCTGGCTATAGCCGCCACAGCAGCATGCAGCAACGACAACAGGCTGCAGCAGGAGCAGCAGTGAGCAGCAGCCGGCAGCAGCCAGCATTGGTTGCAGCCGCTTGCAGCCCGCTGCTCGAAGCGAGCGACAGGCTGCAAGCAATGAGCCCATTGCTCACAGCGAGTAGTGGACTGCTGGAAGTGAGCAGTGAGCTCGCATCTCGCAGCCCACTGCCTACAGCAAGCAGCGAAGCTCGTTGTGACAAACAAAAAAAAGGAAGAAAAAAAACCCCACCCCACCAGCAACCTTGCCGCGGCTGCAGCAGTCGCCATAGGCGCTGGAGCAGCCACAGTAGCCGCAACAGTACGCAGCAGCAACAACAGCATCAGCAGCAGTAGTTGTTGTTGCAATTGTAGCCGTAGCAGCAGTAGCAGCAGCCGCTATTCAGCAACAGGTCATGGTTTTGACGCAGCAGCTTGCAGCACTGCATCCGTTGGCCTCACAAACCCATACCAATGCCCCGCCGCCTTTCATTTCTCCTGGTCATGCCAGTCCAGTTGTGTTCACTGCCACACATTACTTGGCGCAACAGCAGACTCAGCGCTAGCAGCAAACTGTGACCTCAGTCCTTGGCCCCACTCTGGGCGCCGGCCGCAGGCAAAAGGACTTTGAGACGTCGCCCCCGTCACTTCACGTCGGCGAGAAGATCCGGAGCTGGGAGCTAAGCTTCCGCATCTGGGCACAGGGTGAGGGCTTGTGGGCATACTACACCCTTCCGTATGTCTCCACCCATGCCAACCAGATGTATGACGCTAGTCGCGGCGTACGCGTCCTCGTCCCCGTCGATCCTCCGGCTTCCAACTTAGTCTTAGAGCCCTTCCTCGGCGACTTCACCGCTGGCAGGACCCCAGATCCTGTAGCCGCATGGCACTTCTTCACCCGTCCCCATCGCCTATCTAGTGAAGCTGAGACCAGCCGTTTGCTACGAGAGTTCCACTCCCTGCACATGGGGGAGACCGAGACAGTCACTACTTACTAGCAGCAGACTGAGGACATCCTCCGTCGCCCAAGCACCTGTGCTCCACCCCCTCTAGCCGCGCTCCCTACCATCAAGCGCGGTGCCACAGGCGCATGTGCGGATGTCTTCGTCCACTTCTCCCAGGATGTCCTCTCCACCATGGCGGCCCAGGGCATCCTCATGCCCTCGGCATACGAGCTCTTCCTCAAGATTGAGGAAGCTCACCTGGAGTCCCGCATCCAGTGCATAGAGGCCCTCGCCTCCCCTGTTGTTGCTTCCGTGGCTGTCGCTTCCCGTGCAATAGCTACTTCCACCAGCTCCTTGTCGTCGGGGAAGAAGAAGCACTTGGGAAAGAAGGGCAAGGGTCAGCAACAGCAGCAGCAGCAGTTGACTGGATCCAGCAGTGATGGCTCGGTTTGCCACAACTGTGGCTAGCTAGGGCACGGGTGGTACACGTGCCCAATACCGACGGACGAGGCACGCGTCATCGCCACCATGCGTTGCCAACGAGAGCTCTGTCTTGCCTCTGTCGCCCTAATTGTCGCCGGCCCTGACGTCTCGACCTCGTCTAGCAGCTCCACTCCTCTGACAGCCACACCGGTCCCGCCGACGCCAGCTCCGCAGTAGCATCATCTACAGCCGTCGGCGCCTCCATTCCCTTCACCGGTGTATTCCTCATTCTATCCGAGCTCAGGCACTATCACTCCACACTCAGCCTACACTCCCGGGCCGTCTACGCGTGACCATCAGGTGGAGCAGTTCATTGCGCTCTAGATTGGCCTGCCTCGCCCTCCCCACCAGGGAAGTGTGAGTCGCGTCACCTCCTGCTCGTCTCCCTTGCCCTGCATGACTTAGATTGAGCTGCGATCATGTCCTGCTTCCTTTTCTGTCTCGCCGTCTTCCGTGGTCTCCTCTGCCCCCCTCCATGACAACGTCGCGTGGCTTGATGGCTTGATGTCTCGGTTCGCGCCCCCTTCCACAGCGTCCGTGTCTCTTTTCTGCTGCCATGTGACTGTTAGTGATCTGGCGACTCCGATCCGGGACCCTGCTGAGACCTGGATAACAACTCCGGGGCCACGCATCACATGACGGCCTTTCGCGAGGCCTTTAGTATGCTTGGTTCTGTTAGTGATGTATCCGGTGTCCGGACGGGCTCCGGACAGTTGTTACCTGTCCGCGACGTCAGCGTCGTTCGTTTTTGTGGTCCTGCCGGTGATGTGTTCTTGACCAATGTCCTCTTTGTCCTAGATCTTAAGCTCAGCCTCCTGTCCATTACTGCCCTTGATCGCATGAGCATGGACGTTGTACACTTGCATGGCGTTGGCACTATGTGATTGCGTCCGTCCGGTCTTCTCCTTCTTCACACCACCGTTCGTGGAAACCTGTGGCATGTACCTCGTGTGTCCTCCCCTCCTTCCGTCCCCACCCCATCGGCCGTCACAAGCCATGTGTTTGTCACCAGCACGCTCTCTCTGCAGCACACCCGCCTCTTGTATCGCCACGTTTTCCACGTCCACTCTGCCACCGTCAATAGCATGCTTTGCGCCGAGCCAGCCAAGCGCCTTGACCCGGACACTTTCCCTTGGCCGCGCCCCACGGTGTGCATTAAATGTGCTTAGGGCAAGATGCACCGGTCCACATACCTTCATTCCTCCTCCCGTGCATCCACTCCTCTAGACCTGGTCCATTCTGATGTCATGGGTCCTCTCCCTACCGAGTCTGTCTGCGAGCATGGTCTAAATGTCCTCACCCTCACTGACGACTACTATCGCTACCACTGGGTTTTCTTCTTTCGGTAGAAGAGCGATGTCGCTCGTGCCATTCGGGGCTGGCTTGTCCTTGCGGAGCATGAGTGTGGTTGATCTCTTCACCGCTTTCACTTCCATTGCGGTGGTGAGTACATGGGCATGACCACAACTTTTCTCACCTCCCACGGTATCCACCAAGAGACGTCAACGCCCGACACGCCCACTTAGAACGACGTCTCCGAGCGGTGGAACCGTACTATGGCCGACACCGTACGGACCATGCGGGTAGAGTCTGGCCTCTCCGATGGCTTCTACTTTGAAGCCATGGCCTACATGACGTGGTTCTGGAACCGGATACCCCACGGATCCCTTCCCCTCCAGTCCACGCCGTACCAACACTGGTGCGGTCAGCGCGCAGACCTCCGCCTGGCTCGCATCAGGGGCTGTGTGGCCATTGTGTTGCTGTTCGGCCCGTAGTAAGGCAGCAAACTTGCCCCCCGTAGACGTCCTTGCACCTTTCTCTAGGTACCTCGTCAGTCCAAGGCCTCGCGCTTCTAGGATCCATCCCGACACTGCATCGTCAAGTCCCACGATGCCCTCTTCTTTGAGGAGTTGTTTCCTTGCGATCCCATTCACTCCGGCTTGTTGATGTCCCTCCCGTCGCGTGGGGGAGTGGTGAGTCCGTCCTCCGTTATGCCGCTTTCGAGTGGCACATCACCTGGTCCCTTTCAAGCGGTAGTCCCAGTTGCACCCGCTGGCCCCTCCGGGCCGACAGCCCTGGTCACGCCCACTGGCCCCTCCGGGCCAGCATCCCCAATCGCGCCCACTGGCCCCTCCGGGCCAGCAGCTCCGGCCGTGCCCCCCGGTCCCTCCGGGCCGACCGCCTCAGACGCGCCCGCTAGGCCCTCCGGGCTAGCAGCCCCGGTCGCACCCGCTGGCCCCTCCGGGCCAGTAGCCCCAGTCGCGCCCGCTGGCCCCTCTGGCTGGCAGCCTCAGTCTCGCCCGCTAGCCCCTTCGGGCCAGAAGCCCCATTTGCGCCCACTTGCCCCTCCAGGCCGGCAACCTTAGTCATGCCCCCTGGTCCCTCCGGGCCAACAGCCCCAGTCGCGCCCACGGGCCCCTCCGGGCCAACAGCCCCAGTTGCGTCCGCTGGTCCCTCCATGCCAGCAGCCCCGTCCGCCTCTGTTAGCCCGTCGGCCTTGGTGCCATCTCTTGTCCTACTGCGCTACACACGTGGCCCAAGCGGCAGCCTCCGACCAAGGCCACCAATGAGCGCGCAGACCGCCGCACCGCACCGGTAGAGGCGCCCTGTGTTGCCTCGACCCCCTATGGATCCACATGTCTCTTCCACTCCAACAGTCGTGAGTGGGGACACTGGCACCAAGGCCCTCGGCTTGACCACTTTGGCCATCATTACAGACCTTCAACCGGGCTCCGCACTGGGCTACACCATGCTCCATCACGAGCATCGGCATGCTGTCATGGCTGCACTCGCGTGTATCCCACCTGGAGCTCGAGATGCACACGCTCTCTCAGTTTGCTCCATAGCACGCTTGGAGGACCCAACCACCATACGCGAGGCTCGAGCCTCTCTTGAGGCCACACACTGGGATGCTCCCTCAATAGACAAGCTCACTGCTATCCGGCAGCACCACGTTTATGTCCTCATCGAACTCCCTCCAGGTCGGAAGGCGATTGGTTCCAAGTGGGTCTTTTAGCGCAAATGGAAGTCCGACACGTCCTTGGACAAGTACAAGGCCCACCTCACAGCCAAGGGGTTTGCTCAGGTCCCTTGGGTTGATTACAACCAGATCTTTGCCCCTATTGGCAGGTTCTCCACTAGTCGGGTCTGGTTCAGCCTGGTTGCCCAGCATGGGTGGGAGGTGCATCAGATGGACATGAGTAACGCTTTCCTCAATGGCTCACTGGAGGGTGAGGAGCTCTACAAGGTCCAGCCCCCAGGCTTCGACGACAGCACTGGGAGAGTCTTGCGGCTGCGAAAGGCCTTTATAGCTTGAAGCAGTCGCCTCAGTGCTGGATCCAGGAGATCAGCAGCACGCTCCTCCGCGGCGGCCTCCTGCATAGAACCGCTGACCCCGCACTGTTCATCAACCTGTGAGGCCAGACCTTCGCCGCTGTTTTGGTCTATATCAACGATCTCCTCATTGCGTCGCCAGACACGGCTGCCATCCAGGGTGTCAAGGACCTACTACACACAGCCTACGAGATGAAGGATCTTGGGTCTACCCGAGTCTTCCTTGGCATGGAGCTCGTGCATGATCGCGTCCAGGCCATCCTGCACGTCCACGAGGCTGCCTATGTGCAGGCTCTGTCCACTCACTTCGCCAAGGACCTGCCACTCGTGCCGAGTGCATCTTCACCCATGTCAACTGATGGCCAAGTGAAACTGAAGAACTCTGACCCAGCCGTTGTGGAGGAGCTAGTTGACGTGATTGTGTATCTACGAGTCATCGGGTCATTAATGTTCCTGGCGACGATGACGTACCCAGACATCGCATTCGTCGTCAACCTCTTGGTCTAGTTCTCTCAGGAAACGCGTCACCTCCACTTTGAGGCTACAATCCGAGTATTGCGCTGTGTCGTCTGGACTCCTCGGCGAGGTATCATGTTCCGCCGCCAGCCGTCCGTTGTTGCGGTGGGCAACACCAACAGTGACTCGACCAGTAGTCCGAACGGTAAGAGTCGCACAGGCTGGATTTTTCTGATCGGCGGCATGGCTTTGTCCTAGCGTAGTGGCAAGCAGTGGTGCATTCCACGCCGCACTGCTGAGGCTAAGTACGTGGCCCTTGGCTCAAGCGCGTGTGAGAGTGTGTGGTTGCATCATTTGTTATTAGAGTTGCATCAGTCTGTCGCATCCATCACGTTGCATTGTGACAATGAGAGTGCCATGGCCATCACTGACAATGACGACGTACATCACACACGCACAAACCACATCAACGTTGAGTATCCATATGTGCGTTCGTTGTTGCATGATGGCAGCATCGGCATTGTGTGGGTTGAGACAGCACGACAGTTGGCCGACTTCTTGTCCAAGGCACTAAAGCGCAACTCATTCAAGAAGGCTATTATATTGGTTGGCATGCGCCTGTCAGTGGCCCTCTTTGTCCCTGCCTGCGTTTCTACGTGCCCTGGGGGAGTCTGTTTGTTGACTGTGTCTCTGCCCGTCCATGTGCACCACGCCTGTGAGTCATGGGGGAGTGTTGGTCTTTACACATCTCTCATTGTGCTCTATTGTGTCCTCCCGGCTTGTGTACATCGGCATACAGATGCCTGACGGCGAGACTCTACGCTGCTGGAGTGTCGTCCGGTGGAGCCGACGCACGTTGAGGCCTACTCGCAGTTTGCTGGAGCCTCCTTCCTTGTGCGATGTGCTCAGCTCCATCGGCAGGCCTCCTCGGCGATCGGGCTGCCGGCAGTCACTACCACCGCAGATGTTGTCTGCATACGTCCAGCGCTGGATCTAACTGCACCATTGCGTCTGCAGCGTCATGCTCTGCCTAGGGTCCATCCATATCTCATGTTACGTGGCACCGTTTGGCATCATGGACCATTGTAGGCACTGCCTGGGTTCGGGCAGCCATAACTCTTTGCTGCTCTTTGTCTAGCTGTTTCTGACCACACGACTGTGTTCGCAGCGTTGGTATTATGGTATAGTCTAGTTTTCAGGCAAAATGGACGACGCCCCAGTTTTGGGCTGTCGGCCGTCTAGCAGGGCTCACCGAGAAAACCCTGCTTGCCAGAAAATAGGTCTAGGTCTTTTTTCTGATTGGCTGGTTAGCTGAGTAACAACCTCTACAGAGCTGGGGGGGAGCTAGAACTTGGAGGGGTCTCCCATTGTTGTTCATTCTTCATTCCTAATCAGTCACTTTCAGTCTTCAGCTGCTTTCTGGCGCTGACATTCGCGCGCGCGTTTCTGAGTAACAAACCCAGAGCATCCAGACTTAGACTCTAGAGCGGCAGACTGAGGGGGCAGCAGACTTAAGCAACGAGCGTGGAAGCCCGCACGCTGCATCAACAATGTTGCTGCCCCAACCTGCTGCCCAGCCTTTCCAGCTCTTCGTGAGCGCCTCCAGAGAGTCTTTGAGACTCATGGGCCGGAATTCAGGCCGACCCAAAATCAAGAAACCTCATCCATACACACGTTGCACGCCCCTGTGGAAATCGATGACCCAAGTCCCGCTAAAAAAATCCATGACACACGCCCAAAAGGATGCGACGTAGGTTCTCTGTGAGTGCCTCACGAGTGTCTTCGAGATTAGGGGGCCGGAATTTGGGCCGACCCAAAATCGAGAAAAGTCATCCATATGCATGTCGCGTGCCCCTATGGACATGGATGACCCAAGTCGCGCTCGAAAAATCCATCGTACGCACCCTAGAGCATACGACGTAGGGTCTCTGTGAGCGCTCCGAGACCAAGGGGCCAAAATTCGGCCCGACCCAAAATCAAGAAAACTCATCCATGCACACGTTACACGCCCCTGTGAAAATCGATGACCCAAGTCCCGCTCAAAAAATCCGTGGCACGTGCCCTGGAGCATACGACATAGGGTCTCGGAGCGCGAGTGTCGAGCCTCTCTAAGACTAAGTGGCCTGAATTGGAGAAAACTCATAATCGAGAAAAACTCATCCATACTCACATTGCACACCCATGTGAACATCAATGACCCAAGTCTCGCGCACAAAATCCGTGGCACGTGTCCTGGAGCATACGACGTTGGGTCTCCGAGCGCACGTCTCCGATACTAAGGGGCCGACACGCCTCGCTCGGAGACCCTACGTCTTATGCTCCAGGGCATGTGCCACCAAATTTTTTAGCAAAACTTGGGTCATCCATCTTCATATGGGCATGCGATGTGCGTATGGATGAGTTTTCAAGATTTCGAGTCGGCCGATACTAAGGGGCCGGAATACTAAGGCGCACGTCTCCGATACGAAGGGGCCAGAATTCGAGTCAACTCAAAATCGAGAAAAACTCATCCATAGGCACGTCGCACACCCATGTGGACATCAATGACCCAAGACCCACTAAAAAAATCCGTGGCACGTGCCCTGGAGCATACGACGTAGGGTCTCCGAGCGCTCGTGTCAAGCCTCTCCGAGACTAAGGGGCCGGAATTTGGGTCAACTCAAAATCAAGAAAAACTCATCCATACGCACGTTGCACACTTATGTGGACATCAATGACCCAAGTCCCACTCAAAAAATCTGTGGCACGTGTCCTGGAGCATACAATGTAGGGTTTCCGAGCGCGCGTGTTGAGCCTCTCTGAGACTAAGGGGCTGGAATTTGGACCGACTCAAAATCTGACTCTGAACACACCTTGTGTGTTTTGAGTCGCGCCGCACAATAGGACCTACAGCAGCAGCAGCCGCCACGTTGAAGGCAACGGTGGCAGCTGAGAGAAACATTGCACTATCAAAGGAACCCAGACCAGTCCACAAGGAGGCGGCCACCGAAGACGTCAACGGCGGTGACGGCAGCGGCGGCGACATCACTCGCGGGCATGGCAGTGGCGTTGACATCATTGGCAATGGTGGCGGCGGTGGTAATGGCAGCGGCTGTCAAGAAAGCGGCCGTGAAGGCAGCGGCGGTGAAGGCAGCGGTGGTGAAGGCAGCTGCGGTGAAGGCAGCGGCGGTGAAGGAAGCTGCGGTGAAGGCAGCTGCGGTGAAGGTAGCAGCGGTGAAGGCAGTGGCGGTGAAGGCAGCGGCAGTGAAGGCAGCGCCGGTGAAGGCAGCGGCGGTGAAGGCAGCGGCGGTGAAGGCAGCAGCGGTGAAGGCAGCGGCGGTGAAGGCAGTGGTGGTAACTACAGCGATGGTGATGAGGACTACGTTGGGGCTAGTGCAGAGGCTTCGAGCGATGATAGTGATGAGGAATTAGAGGATGAGGTGGAAGAAGGTCAAGGGGGAGAAGAGGGAGAAGAAAGGGAAGGGGAGAAGGCTGTGAAGCTGCCATGTAAGCGACGAGCATCGGCTCGACCAAAAGAGAAAAAGCAACGAGCAACAGATTCCTTGAAAGCTGCAACTTCTAGCAAGGGCGCTGATGCAGAGCCGCGTCGTAAGAGAACCCGAAAGCACAAGGAGCGGAAGCAACGGCTGGCGGAGTTGCCCAAGCGAGCGCTGGTGCACAGGTTCTTCAAAGTGGAAGGAGGGCAGTCGGATGCAATTTGCATCGTCCAAGTGGGTGTCGACGATGTGAAACCAGTGCTCTGTGGCAGAGCGGTACCACGTAAGGACGGGGGCACAACTGGCATGATTCGGCACTTGAAGAACAAGCACCGTGTCCAGTATGCAGAGATTTACCCAAAGGAAGCTGCAGAACTGGCACTGAAAGAAGAGGAAGAGAAGAAGAAGGAGGCGGCAAAACAGGCTGACGTCGTCCACATGATTGCACTTGGTGTCACAAAGTAAGTTTCCTCTGTCACTACATGTGCTATATGTACTATGCATGCTTCTCCATTGCTCAGGTTTGCTATATGTATGGATGTTTGCAGGTATGGGAAGGATGACATGTGGGAGGACGTCGTTCAGTTTTTCAGCGACGCGAACGTTGCATTTGCAGCTGTGAACAATGAAGCCTTCAGGCGCATTTGCACAGGCGGCACCGGCCACGCGCCACCAAACGAGAAGACTGTATCGGAGAAAATCTACGAGTACGCTTTGGAAGACTTTGAAATGGTGAAAGCAACGCTGCAGGCTGTCAATTTGAAGGTGGGATTCACCTCTGACCTCTGGACTGCTGATGATGGTCGGCCGTACATGGCAATGACTTCCCACTGGCTGGATGCTCAGTTGAAGATGAAGCAGTGCATCCTGGACCTGCTACCCATGGTGGGACGGCAAACCGCTGAGGCCATTGCTGATGCACTGGACCAGATGATATGGAAGATGTGGGGGTTGGGGGAGAGAGTTGCAGGCATCACATTGGAAAATGCCTTTGCGAACTTCAAGGCGATGCGGCTTCTCGCTGAGGACTTTGACGCAAACAATGCTGTTCATTGTTTCTGCCATACCCTCAACCTTGCAGTGAAGAAGTTTCTGAAGGTACCAGAAATCAATGCTGATGTTGACGCTGTGCGAGAGCTTGTTCAACATGCAAAGATCAGTGACAAC
Organism: Penium margaritaceum; assembly: GCA_023375785.1. Taxonomy (NCBI): domain Eukaryota; kingdom Viridiplantae; phylum Streptophyta; class Zygnematophyceae; order Desmidiales; family Peniaceae; genus Penium; species Penium margaritaceum. Next base: position 170,499 of record SZWC01001930.1, read on the forward strand.
CAGAAGAAGGTGTGGATTTCAAGTGATCCAGATAAGAGGTTCAGTCTTGTTGAGGATGTCCAGATGTGTTGGTCTTTCACCCACACCATGCTGGAGTCGATTGTGGACAGACAAGAGACAGCTGCTCTGTATGTTTCTCATTGGCGCAGGGAGTTAAAAGTGCCAAAGAATGAGCGGCTGGACTTTGAGCTCACTCGTGCACAGTGGGCACTATTGGAGCAGATCCGAGATGCCCTGTCTCTCTTTGCACAGGTGACATCATGGGCAGAGGGTGACCAATACCCTACCATTTGCAGCATTCTGCCATGGTACCATGCTTGCATTGATCACTGCAAGTCCACAACCACATCTTCCACAGTGGTGTGGGAGGGTGTGGTGGCCAGTGGCATGAAGGAAGTGAAAAAGAAGTTGGAAGAGTATTTGGGAAAGAGAGAGGTGAAGATGCTGCAGATTGCCACGTGTCTCTAGCCGAGGTATGGCCCTGGTTATTTCAAGTACGAGGGCATGCCTCTCCGCAAGTCGGAGTGCAAGGAGGTGAGTCAGTTGTTCAGCGATTTCCTTGCTCCGTTCATTGCAAGCTGCAGCGGGAGCAGCAGCATCAGCCGCAATGCCACCAGTAGCGGCGGAAGTGGCAGGGACGGCACAACCTGGACTATGGCTTTGACACCATTGCAGGCTCGACTCTTGCGACAACGCAGTGGGGTGGATGCAGCAAAGAAGGATGTGTTGACCGTGTATGAAGATACTCTCAAAGAGGATGTTGTTGAGGTGACGGGTCTTGAATTCTATGTAAACAATGAGAAACGCCTCGCACCAATTGCGAAGGCAGCACGGGATGTTCTTTGCCTGCCAGGCAGCAGTGCACCGTCTGAGCGTGTTTTTTCACAAGCCAAGCACATCATGACAGAGACGCGTCAAGGCTTGGATAACTTGACTTTTACCTCCATTCTGAAGAGGAGGCGTTGGAAGCCTATTGTGAATGCTTACAAGGAAAAGCTCGAGGGCTTTGCAAAGGAGTAGGTTACATTGAGCTCTGTTTGTGTTTTTCATGTTCTCTTTGACAAAAACTTCAGATTCAATGTTCCAATGTGTAGAAATCCATGTATGAAACACCTTCAAGCATGAATGAACGAAAACAGTGTTTGAGATAGTTCGAGACAATGAGAATCTTGCCACCTCAGTTAGAGATCAAGACGAGAATGAGATTTGGTCCAAGGTGATTCTTCAAGATTGAGATTCTCTCAATCTCGAACTTCAAGGTGGAGAATCTCATTCACTGTCTCGAACTGGTCGAGATGAGATCGAGAATCTCGCTCAATCTCGAACGCCATGCCTTAATTGGGGGAGTGTATGTGGGAGTGTATGTGCTGAAAAATACACGAGTGTATTCGCAAAAAACGAAACCCAAAACCCTGGAATGTGAGTTCGAGTGGGTTTTGGTTCCACCGATTTCCATATCCAGAATAGGTGTGTCTATTCGTTTCAGTAGTAGCACATTTCTGGCCTAAGTACAAACGTATGTCTTTGGTTCACAGTTCGGTGAAGAAGTTCACCGAACTGTGAATGGAGTTGTGAAACATTGAACCATGGGTTTTTATTTGGTGTTAAAACTTTCATTCCGATCCTTCCAAGAACGTTCGTGTGTTTAAGCATAACAAATACACTCTTATAACTATGAACAAACGTTGAAATTTGAATTTTGCCATAACTTCCACGAAGGTACCATGAAACTTCTAGAGGCATACATTGACGTGTACACTATATGAAGAGTGTTTTTTTTAGGGGTGATTGACCAAAAATGATCTTCTGCTATCGGGTGTGACTCCTTCTGTCAGTGTTGAGAACACAGCTGCTGTTGTTGCAACTCCACATGCTTTGGCACCCCCCACTGACTGTGGGCAAGCAAGAGCACCAGATGAGGCGACGACGGCAGCAGCAAGAAAGCTGCTGCAACTGTGTGTGGTGTTGGTGCCGTTGGATCTGTGGCGTGGCTCCAGCTGAGCATGACGTGGTTGAGAACAGCGGCAGCAAGAATGCCGCCATGGAGTCACTGCTCAAATCAAACCAACAGATCAAGGAACAAGTGAGTGGTGTTGGTTTGTGTGGCTTCCACCCATCACGACCGACACTGCTAGTTTACCGATATACCCACATTTGGGGTATATGGTGGAGGAGAGCGTGACGACACGACAGGCCTTCGGGGTGTCTCGATACTTCTCCAGCACGTACGATAGCGCCTGCGAGATGCAGTCGATGCGTTCCGGTAGCCTTGTGGGCTTGTCGGGAGCTAGGAGAGTTTTCTCGGTGGGTTGAGACCCGCGCACCCGGTGGACTATACCGGTGCGACGAGGAGACCCGATGGCTGTTGTGGGGCTTCCGATGTTTGGAAAGCCGTGTGTGATGTCTGGACGCTGATTCTAAGATTTTCAGGCACTGTTCCTATTTTCTCGGTGGTCGAGACCCGGGTACTCGGAGAGCTATTCCGGTGCCTCGAGGAGACCACCGTTATTGTTATCGTGGTTTACGCAGTGTGTTCTCCCCGCTAACCCGTTTGGGCTCAGCGGGGGTGATAGGGCCCGGTGCGGCTAGCTGCCTGCGCCCCTACTTAAGCCCGCTAGGGGCTCATTTGTACTCTCTCCTTGTTCTTTATATTCATCGTTCCAGACTTAGCCAAATTCTTGCCGTCTTGCATCGCACTCACACACAGAGCTCATGTTCGTTTTTGCATGGGCCTGCATGCCCTGAAATCATTTCCAATTTGGTATCAAAGCACAGGGGGGCGTGTGAGCAGCAGAAGCAGCAGCAGTTGGCGGAACGCAAAGAGAACGCGCCACGTGGCGCCACGCCGGCAGCAGCGTGAGGGAGCGCGAAACGACTGCAAGTCAATGCCACAGGGGCGGTGAGCCGCGAAAAGGAGCAATAGCGACTGCGGCGGCAACAGCAAAAGCAACAGCAGCAGCAGCCACTGCAGCAGCGGCGGCAGTAGCAGCAGCGTGCAGCAGCGTCGGCAGCAGCAGCAGTAGCAGCGTGCAGCAGCAGAAGCAGCGTGCAGTAGCAGCAGCTGCGGCGGCAGCAGCAAGCAGCAGCAACAGCTGATGCGCAGAGCAGCAGCAGCAGCAACAGCTAATGCAGCAGCGGCGACAGCAGCAACAGCGTGTAGCAGTAGCAGCCGCGGCGGCAGCAGCAAGCAGCAACAGCAGCTGCTGCGCAGTGCAGCAGCAGCAGCAGAAGCAGCAGCAGCAGCAGAAGAAGCAGCAGCAGTAGCAGCAACCGCAGCAGCTGCACCTGCCGCTGCAGCTGCTGCTGCCGCTGCGAGGAGGGCCTTGCAGCCCTCCTCTGATCAGGGGGGCCCTCTGAGGGGGTCCCGTTCGCACAACCCCCCTCCCTTCCTCCCCTTCTTAGGGGGGCCCTCGAAGGGCCCTGCCGAGCCCCTCCGAGCGGCCCTTCGGAGGGGGCCCGTCGGCCTCGTGGGCCCCCTCGGCCCCGTCGGCCCCGTCGGTCGACCGACGGAGGGGCCGGGTCAGAGGGGCGGACAGGACCCCCCC
>SZWC01001930.1:187506-197722 GCA_023375785.1 Penium margaritaceum
CCACCAGCGAGTACGCGGACGTCTTCGTCCACTACCCCCAGGACGTCCTCTCCACCATGGCGGCCCAGGGCACCCTCATGCCCTGGGCATACGAGCTCTTCCTCCGCATTGAGGAAGCTCGCCAGGAGTCCCAGCTCCATCGCACGGAGGCGCTTGTATCCCCTGCCGTCGCCTCCCCTGCCGTTGCCTCCGTGGCCGTCGCCTCTCCCGCCACAGCTACCTCATCGTCTTCGGGGAAGAAGAAGAAGAGCCAAAACAAGAAAGGCAAGGGTTCGCCGCAGCAGCAGCAGCAGCAGTCGTCGACCGGGTCCAGCGGTGGTGGCTCACTCTGCCACAACTGTGGCCAGCCCGGGCACGGGTGGTACACGTGCCCTCTCCCGACGGACGAGGCGCGCGTCATCGCCACCATGCGCCGCCAGCGGGAGCGCCGCCTCGCCTCTGCCGCCGTCGCTGCTGCTGGCCCTGACACTCCGACCTCGTCCAGCAGCTCTGCCACTCCGACAGCTCCGCCTGTCTCGCAGACACCCGCACCGCAGCATTACTACCCGCAGCAGTACTACCCTCAGCCGTCGGCACCTCCGCTTCCTTCGCCGGCTCAGCCCTCCTACTACCCGGGCTCCGGCGTCGTCACTCCGCACTCCGTCTACACTCCTGGGCCGTCCTCCCGTGAGCGTCAGCTGGAGCAGTTCATCGCGCTCCAGCTTGGTCTGCCTCGCCCTCCTCCCCAGAGAAGTGCAAGTTGCGTCACCTCCTGCCCTCCAGCCCATCCCTGTATGACTGAGGCTGAGCTATGGTCGTGTCCCATTTCCTTGTTTGTCTCGTCGTCTCCCGTGTTCTCCTCCACCCTACTCCTTGACGACGTTGCGTGGCTTGACGATTGGCAGTCTCGTTTCGCACCTCCTTCCACCGCGTCCGCGTCTCTCGCTTGCTCCCATGTGACCGTGAGTGATTTGGCGACCCCTGTCCAGGACCCTGCTGAGACCTGGATCATCGACTCCGGGGCCACGCATCACATGACGGCCTATCGCGAGGCCTTCAGTATGCTCGGTCCTGTCGGCAATGTCTCCAGTGTCCGGACGGGTTCCGGACAGGTGCTGCCTGTCCGTGGTGTTGGCGTCGTTCGTTTCCGTGGTCCGGTCGGTAACATTTTTTTGACCGATGTTCTCTTCGTCCCCGGTCTCGAGCTCAGCCTCCTGTCTGTGACTGCCCTTGACCGCATGAGCATGGACGTTGTACACTCGCGTGGTGTCGGCACTGTGTCGTTGCGTCCGTCTGGTCTTGTCGTACTGCACGCCACCGCCCGTGGCAACCTGTGGCACGTTCCCCGCCTCTCCTCTTCCCCTCCCGTCTCCTCCCCGTCGGCCGCCACAGGTCATGTGTTTGTCACCAGCACGCTTTCTCCTCAGCAGACCCGCCTCTTGCACAGCCGCCTTTGCCACATCCACTCTGTCGCCGTAGAGAGCATGCTCCGCACCCAGCCGGCCAAGGGCCTTGACCCAGAGACTTTCCCTCTCCTGTGCCCCACTGAGTGCATTGACTGCGCTCAGGGGAAGATGCACCGGTCCACATACCCCCTCTCTTCCTCCCGTGCGTCCGCCCCTCTTGACCTTGTCCACTCGGACGTCATGGGCCCTCTCCCCACCGAGTCTGTCAGTGAACATGGTCGCTATGTCCTCACTCTTACAGACGACTACTCTCGCTACCGTTGGGTCTTCTGCCTTCGGCAGAAGAGCGATGTCGTCCGAACCATTCAGGACTGGCTTGTCCTCGCAGAGCGCGAGTGTGGCCGTCCCCTTCGCCGCTTTCGCTCCGATCGCGGTGGCGAGTACCTGGGTGAGGCCACGACCTTTCTCGCCTCTCGCAGGATCCACCATGAGACATCTGCGCCCTACACACCCGCCCAGAACGGCGTCTCTGAGCGGTGGAACCTGTACCATGGCCGACGCCGTTCGCACCATGCGGGTCGAGTCCGGTCTCTCCGATGGCTTCTATTTTGAAGCCATGGCCTACATGGCCTGGGTCTGGAACCGGGTCCCCCACGGTCCCCTTCCCTGCCAGTCCACGCCCTACCAGCACTGGTGCGGTCGGCGCGCTGACCTCCGCCCGGCTCGCGTCTGGGGCTGCGTAGCCGTTGTGTGGCTGCCCGCCCCACAGCAGGGCGGCAAGCTCGCCCCCCGCGGACGCCCCTGCACCTTCCTCGGTGTGTCTCGTCAGTCCAAGGCCTGGCGCTTCTGGGACCCATCCCGACACTGCATCGTCGAGTCCCGCGATGCCCTCTTCTTTGAGGACCTGTTTCCCCGCGACCTCATCCGCTCCGGCTCGTCCGTGTCCCTCCCGTCGCGTGGGGGAGTGGTGAGTCCGTTCTCCGTCCTGTCGCTTCCGGGTGACACATCACTCCGTCCCTCTGAGCCGGTAGCCCCTGTCGCGTCCGCTGGCCCCCCCGGGCCAACAGTCCCAGCCGCGTCCNTTGTGTGGCTGCCCGCCCCACAGCAGGGCGGCAAGCTCGCCCCCCGCGGACGCCCCTGCACCTTCCTCGGTGTGTCTCGTCAGTCCAAGGCCTGGCGCTTCTGGGACCCATCCCGACACTGCATCGTCGAGTCCCGCGATGCCCTCTTCTTTGAGGACCTGTTTCCCCACGACCTCATCCGCTCCGGCTCGTCTGTGTCCCTCCCGTCGCGTGGGGGAGTGGTGAGTCCGTTCTCCGTCCTGTCGCTTCCGGGTGACACATCACTCCGTCCCTCTGAGCCGGTAGCCCCTGTCGCGTCCGCCGGCCCCCCCGGGCCAACAATCCCAGTCGCGTTCTCTGGCCCCTCCGAGCCAGCTACCCCCATCGCGTCTGCGGGCCCCTCCGGACCAGCTGCCCCAGTCGCGTCCGCTGGCCCCCCCGGGCCAACAGTCCCAACCGCGTCCTCTGGCCCCTCCGAGCCAGCTACCCCAGTCGCGTCTGCTGGCCCTTCTGGGCCCGCAGCTCATGTCGTGTCCGCTGGCCCCTCCGAACCAGCTGCCCCAGTCGCGTCCGCTGGCCCCTCTGGGCCAGCAGCCCCTGTCGCATCCGCTGGCCCCTCCGGGCCAGCAGCCCCAGTCGCCTCCGCTCGCCCCTCCGGGTCGGTAGCCCCAGTCGCGTCCGCTAGCCCCTCTGGCCCAGCAGCCTCTGTCACGTCCGTTGGCCCCTCCGGGCCAGCAGCGCCTGTCGCGTCTACAGGCTCCTCCGGACCAGTAGCCCCGTCCGCCTCCGTCGACCCGTCGGACTCAGGACCATCTTCTGCCCGACCGCGCTACACACGTGGCCCAGGCGGCAGCCTCCGACCTCGGCCGACAGTGAGCGTGCAGACCGTCGCTCCACGTCCCGTGGCGCCTCGACCCCCTGTGGCTCCACGTGTCTCCTCCACTCCCACGGTCGTGAGTGGGGACCCTGGCACAAAGGCTCTCGGCGTGACCACTTCCGCCATCATCGCAGACCTTCACCCGGGTTCTGCATTGGACTACGCCATGCTTCATCACGAGCATCGGCATGCTATTGTGGCTGCACTCGCCCGCATCCCACCTGGGGCTCGTGTTGCACACGCCCTCTCAGTCCGATCCACAGCGCGCCCAGAGGACCCTTCCACCCTACGCGAGGCTCGAGCCTCCCCTGAGGCCGCACATTGGGATGCTGCCTACGCCGAGGAGCTCGCTGCTATCCGACAGCACCACGTGTATGACCTCGTCGACCTCCCTCCATGTCGGAAGGCCATAGGTGCCAAGTGGGTCTTTCGGCGTAAGTGGAAGCCTGACGGATCCTTGGATAAGTACAAGGCCCGCCTCACAGCAAAGGGGTTTGCTCAGGTCCCTGGGGTGGACTACGACCAGATCTTCGCCCCAGTCGGTCGGTTCTCCACTAGCCGGGCGCTCTTCAGCCAGGTTGTCCAGCACGGGTGGGAGCTGCATCAGATGGACGTGAGCAACGCATTCCTCCATGGCTCACTGGAGGGTGAGGAGCTCTACATGACGCAGCCCCCAGGCTTTGACGACGGCACTGGGAGAGTTTGGCGGCTGCGGAAGGCCCTCTATGGCCTGAAGCAGTCGCCTCGGTGCTGGAACCAGGAGATCAGCAGCACGCTTCTCTGTGGCGGCCTCCAGCGCAGCACCGCTGACCCTGCACTGTTCGTCAGCCCGCGAGGTCAGACCTTCGCCGCGGTTCTGGTCTACGTCGACGATCTCCTCATTGCGTCGCCAGACGCGGCCGCCATCCAGCGTGTCAAGGACTTGCTGCACGCCGCCTACCAGATGAAGGACCCCGGGTCTACCCGAGTCTTCTTGGGCATGGAGCTTGAGCATGATCGCTCCCAGGGCATCCTGCACGTTCACCAGGCTGCCTATGTGCAGACCCTGTCCACTCGCTTCGCCGAGGACTTGCCCCTCGTGCCTAGCGCATCTTCACCCATGTCACCCGATGGCCAGGTGAAGCTGAAGAGTCATGACCCAGCTGTTGTGGGGGAGCCAGTTGATGTTACCACGTATCTGTGGGTCATCGGGTCACTGATGTTCCTGGCGACGACGACGCACCCAGACATCGCATTCGCCGTCAACCTCCTAGCCCAGTTCTCTCAAGAGCCGCGTCACCTCCACTTCGAGGCCGCGATCCGAGTGCTGCGCTATGTCGTGTCAACTCCTCGGCGAGGTCTCATGTTCCGCCGTCAGCCGTCCGTCGTCGCAGTGGGCTACACCGACAGCGACTGGGCCGGCAGTCCAGACGGTAAGACTCGCACGGGCTGGATCTTTCTGGTCGGCGGCACAGCTGTGTCCTGGCGCAGTGGCAAGCAGGGGTGCATTGCACGCAGCACTGCCAAGGCTGAGTACGTGGCCCTTGGCTCAGGTGCGTGTGAGAGTGTGTGGTTGAGTCGTCTGCTATCCGAGTTGCGTCAGTCTGTCGCATCCATCACCTTGCATTGTGACAATGAGAGTGCCATGGCCATCGCCGACAATGACGGTGTGCATCACACACGCACAAAGCACATCAATGTTGAGTATCACTATGTGCGTTTGTTGTTGCATGACGGCAGTATCAGCATCGTATGGGTTGAGACAGCACGACAGCTGGCTCACTTCCTGACCAAGGCACTGAAGCGGGACTCGTTCAAGAAGGCTGTGAGTTCAGTCGGCGTGCGTCTGTGAGTTGCCCTCTTTGTCTCTGCCCGCGTCTCTGCGTACCTTGGGGGAGTGTGGATGTTGACCGTTTCTCTGCCCGCCCATGTACACTACGCCTGTGAGTCATAGGGGAGTGTTGGTTTCTGCGCATCCCTCATTGTGCTCTGTTGTGTCCTCCCGGCTTGTGTACATCGGCGTGCAGATGACTGACGGCGAGACTCGACGCTGATGGAGCGTCATCCGGTGGAGCCGACACACGCTGAGGTCTACTCGCGGTTCGCTGGAGCCTCCTCTCTCCGGCGACGTGCTCAGCTCCATCGGCAGGCCTCCTCAGCGGTCGTGCTGCCGGCGGTCACTGCCACCGCAATTGTTGTCTGCATGCGTCCAGCGCGTCCCGTCGCGTCTGTGTCGTCATGCCTTGCCTAGGGTCCTTGTTGCATACAATATGACCCTGTTCGGCATCATGGACTGCCGTAGGCGCTGCCTGGGTTCGGGCAGCCATTACTCTCTGCTACTATTTTTCTAGCTGATTCTGACCGCACGACTGCGTTTGCAGCGTTGGCATTATGGTATGGTCCAGTTTTCAGGCAAAACAAACGACGCCCGGGTTTTGGGCTGTCGGGCGTCTGGCAGGGCTCACCGAGAAAACCCTGCCTGCCATAAAATAGGTCCGGGCGGAGTGACTATATACCCCCAGTTTCGCACAATAAGTCCCATCCGCCCCTCCGTCGGAGCGATAAGCCTCATCCGCCCCTCCGTCGGAACGATAAGCCCCATTCGCCCCTCCGTCGGAGTGATAAGCCTGATCCGCCCCTCCGTCGGAACGATAAGCCTCATCCGCCCCTCCGCTGGCACGATAAGCCTCATTCGCCCCTACCCATGAACAATAAGCCCCATATACCCCCTGGAATTTGCCAACTCGTAATATGACGGTATATGGTTAATATTTGTAGTGTAGAAGGGTGTCTTGGTATTATTATTTCAAATTTCCGATGATTTGCTCCTCATTTCGTATAACCGGACTGCACGAAAGTTCTTGACACCAGTGCATGTGTGTCATGTTGACGATGTTCACATTTTGGCACTCGAGAATGTGGGGTTCAGCGTGGTTCACGTGCTCATTTTATGTGGGTATGTTTTTTTTCTTCTTCAAATGTGAACGAGACCGGAAACCCGTGAATGCAGTCACCGGAGGTCTGCATGGCCGTATGAAACGCACATGCACTATCCTCGTCACATCGAAACACCCCCTGCGCCATCGTCGTCCGTGAGCTGGTAAGGTTCATGCACAGGCATGGAAACGTCATGCCGAGCCTAACAACGCTTTGGCCAGCGCAGCAAGCGGTCACCGTCCAATGTGTCGGAACGGTACCATGCCGAGCCTCTACGCAGACCCAAGCATTTACGTTCGGCAACAGGTGTCTAGGGTAAGGTTCCGTTCCGCTATTCGTCCCACGTCACGTCACAAACCTTGGGCANAGGGGCGAATGGGGCTTATCGTTCCGACGGAGGGGCGGATGGGGCTTATTGTTCCGACGGAGGGGTATATGAGGGTCAAGGGTGACAAAACAGGGGGTAATCGGCATTTTCACCGAATAGGTCCACAGCTATTTTCTGATTGGCTGATTAGCTGAGTAACAACTTCTACACTAGTGGGGGGGAGCTAGAACTTGGAGGGGTCTCCCATTGTTGCTCATTCTTCATTCCTAACCAGTTACTTTCAGTTTTCAGCTGCTTTCTGGCGCTAACTCTGGCGAGCGAGTTTCTGAGTAACAAACCCAGAGCTTCCAGACTTAGACTCTAAAGCAGCAGACTGAGGGGGCAGCTGACTTAAGCAACGAGCGTGGAAGCCTGCACGCTGCATCAACAACGCTGCTGCCCCAACCTGCTGCCTAGGCTTTCTATTTTCAGCCAGGGGGAGTGTTGGTTTGTGTGGCTTCCACCCGTCACGACCGACACTGCTAGTTTACCGATATACCCACACCCGGGGTATATGGTGGAGGAGAGCGTGACGACACGACAGGCCTTCGGGGTGTCTCGATACTTCTCCAGCACGTACAACAGCGCCTGCGAGACGTAGTCGATGCGTTCCGGTAGCCCTGTGGGCTTGTCGGGAGCTAGGAGAGTTTTCTCGGTGGGTTGAGACCCGCGCACCCGGTGGACTATACCGGTGCGACGAGGAGACCCGATGGCTGTTGTGGGGCTTCCGATGTTCGGAAAGCCGTGTGTGATGTCTGGACGCTGATTCTGAGATTTTCAGGCACTGTTCCTATTTTCTCGGTGGTCGAGACCCGGGTACTCGGAGAGCTGTTCCGGTGCCTCGAGGAGACCACCGTTATTGTTATCGTGGTCTACGTAGTGTGTTCTCCCCGCTGACCCGTTTGGGCTCAGCGGGGGTGATGGGGCCCGGTGCGGCTAGCTGCCGGCGCCCCTACTTAAGCCCGCTAGGGGCTCATTTGTACTCTCTCCTTGTTCTTTTTATTCAGCGTTCCAGACTTAGCCAAATTCTTGCCGTCTTGCAACGCACTCACACATAGAGCTCATGTTCGTTTTTGCATGGGCCTGCATGCCCTAAAATCATTTCCAATTAGTGGAAGGCATCATCCTTCCTGCTTTGATACTAGTAGGGAGTGGAGCTTGCTGAGATGGTTAAGTCGTCATGCACACAGAGGCATGTGTGACACCATGGAACAGGGCATACTCTAGGCTCACTTACACGAAGTTTAACAAGAGGAAGGAACAAGTGTAAGTCACAAGGGAGCAAGGTGATGTACGCCGGTTGACCGGGCCACCCACGCGAGACTCTTGTCGTGGGACACCGAACCCTGGAGCGAACAAGCTCCTGGTGGTTTCTCACACGCCCGTACGAACCAGACATGTGGTCCCATGGGATCTGCCACCCGGCATCACTCGTCTAATGCATGCATGACAGAAAGATGGGCGATTATATCCGAGATGCAGTGTTTGCGCCGCGCACCCACCCCGACTGTCGAGCGAAAATCGTGACGAAAGCAGGTGCCTGTTTCGCTAGGGCATGTCAAAGTAATGTCAAGGACGCGTTTTTATGGCTCATTTATGCCTCTTTTAGATCGCATCAATATTGACGGCTGCTACCCTTGTACTTGACTATCATATATGCCGATCGATAAGCAGGTTCAAGCGGTGACCCGTATCATTGTGTGTTTGTCGTTCACTTTCATGGTTATGGGAACTGCTCGGAGTGGAAATTCGCACGTCAAAGGATAGGACGCAGCCATCGAGGAAGCGTTTACTCACTTCGCTTCGTGTCAATTGGATTTACGATGACATCCATGTACTTCTTTCGAGGAGTTCATGCAAATCCAGCTTTATGCAAGGCAAACCTCATTCGTCTAGTATCCGTCCGAATCGCTTGTTGTTCGTCGAGCTTGAAGTGCTGGTTCTGAGAGAATTTTTAGACATCCACCTGCGCACGTAGTAATCACACAGATACTGTAAGTATCTGCGTGGACAGCCGAGTACCTTCTTTGCGACTATTTTCCTAAACGCTAGTGAACGGAATCTAATAATTTTGTCAGGGTGGCTGCCACCATGGCCACGATTGATCGAAAACAGCCATTCGACAGAGTGGCGCTTCCAGAATCGGAGTTTCCGCTTCACGAGGACCTAGTACAGCATCGAGGACAAACGACAAAAGGCGGCTGTGACCTCTCGTCAAAGGTGGGGTCGCAACAGGTACCTCTCGTAATTTTATCCCAGAAAGATATCTAGACCACATCGACCATGAGGGTATGTGGATGCATGCAACCCTGTGTGTCTCATGCAAGACCCGATAGAAGCATTGCGCATGTCGGCCTTCACCACTAAAGTCAAGCTCTCCATACATCTGATGTTCATGTCATGATTTCCACTTGAGCACTTGGCTGTTGAGTGAACACTATGCGCTCCATGGCATGTTCATCAGTGTTCACCGCACTTGGCTTAGCACTTAAACCCTGCCCATCTCCCTTTGCCTTACTTCATTCATGGTAAGTGCTCACCGCGACAAGTGGATGGATATGGATTTCATCGACATGTCGTGAACAACAATGCTTAATGTTGCTGATTGCCCCGTGTAACCACAGCGTAGGACTAATGGTTTTAAGAAAGAAAGACCTACAAACAAGGTCACGACTGCTGCTTTGCGAGGCACATGATATCTGACTCGCAGCTACACACCGGCGCAACTGATGACAAAGCTAGGCCATGCTGGTCTTAAAGACACAAAAAATCGTCATAACACCCTTTTGCCGAAGGGAAGGGTGCATATGCTTCAGAAACCACCCAGGAAGGTAGCGCCATCCTCCTTCAAAACTTCCTAACATCATTGTGCATGGATGCTTGTTTTGGTTGCACCGCACAATTTCCTTTCAACACACACAGTTTCAACATACTAGAAGGCACGTTCTGTCGCTCCGCATGTCCGGGAAGACACCCGAGCACCAGCGATGAGGAGCATCTCCGAAGCTGCGAGCATGTCATCGTTCTCCACGGGACTCGGGGCCCGTCGCATGACATGAGGGGCCACCGCTGGAGGTCCTGCCGGTGACAGTCTTCCAGAGAACGAGGATGATGACGAGGAAGAGTACGGCTGCGGGAGAGGGGGCTGGTGTGCGCCTGTGGGTCGGAACCTCTGAGAATGGAAAAACACAGACGAGGATGACGACGAAGAAGACGAAGGCGATGGCGATGCATTCCAGCTGGCGTGTTGGAATGCATCCTCGCCGGTACGAGTGGTGTAAGGGACATGCGGCATCGCCGAGGTCAACGAGTCTTGCGAGAACTTCCACACTGTCGTGCCAGTGCCCACGCCTTGCAAGGACCCACTGCTCCTCTCAGTCAGACCGGTAGCAGCAGCAGCAGCAGCAGTAGGGTTCATCTGCTGCTGACCATCAAACAAGCCCCTGCGCATTCTCTGTCCCGACAGGGTCATGCTCCGATTCGCCATGGCCGCGGCCATGCCCGCTGCCATGCCTGTGCCTGGGCCTGCATCCATGCTCAAGCGCGGCTCAGCTCCGGATCTGATGTCTGGAAATGACCTCGTCATCAGGCCCATGCGAGTGTCCGTGTA
>SZWC01001930.1:241465-255658 GCA_023375785.1 Penium margaritaceum
TGGACGAGGTCGAGTATGCCCTCTGCTCTGCGACCATTTTTGGAGAAGCGTTTCCGCTTTGTCTTGCCTTGCAGGCAAGCCTCACACCCAGCGTTGCATCCACCCTTCAGCTCACACCCCTCCAGCCCGCGTACAAGCTTCTGCTCCTACATGACCTGCAGGGTGCTGTCGGCTACGTGCCCAAGGCGTCTGTGCCACAGCTTTGCAGTTGCTGCTCCCGCGTCTTTAGCCGCCACAGCAGGCGGCATGGATGGTGTCTTGGCGTTCGGCGATGGTGCAGCTTCTGCTACTGCCTCTGCTGCCCCAGCGTGCCCTTCCGCGCTCTTCGTCTGCAGAGCGTAGAGCCCATCTGTTCGTGGCACCTTGGCGACAAGGTCTGACGCAGCGTAGGTAATCGTCACGTCCTCGTTCTTGAGGATGACGGCTTCCTTCTGTGTGAACACCACTGTCATCGCGTGATCCGTAATCCGGGAGACGGAGAGGAGGTTCGCGGCAAAAGTTGGCATGTAGACAACATTCTGCAGCCGCAACTCCTTGTCGGCTCCGTTGAGCCGCGTGTGCACGACCTTCTCTCCCTCACCAGCCGCGTACTCGATGCCGCCGTTGGCGCACCGGAACTTGGCCGTGGACGGTGTGAGGGACGAGAAGCCACATGCCTCGCGAGAGGTGTGGTAGTCTGTGCCACTGTCGAGCCCAAAGGCTCCCGGCCGCAGCAGCGCAGAGCCCTTGGGAGGGGCCTTGCTCTCGGCCATCATGCTCGTGGACGTCGAGTCCACCTTCTTACTCACGTTGCTGCTCCCACCACCGCCTCCTTCCTTCTTTGGTGCGCGACACTCCCGCGCCCAATGCCCCGCCTTGCCACAGTTGTGGCATTTGCCCTTCTTCTTGCCGCTCTTCCCGCCGCCATTGCCTCTGCTGTTTCCATGAGAGGTGCCTCCCGAGCCACTCGCGTACGCGGCGTTGTTGATGACGCCATTGTTGCGCCGCATGGCCTCGTTCCGGACAAACTCGGAGACACGAGGGTACGTGAACTCTGACTCCTCCCAACCACCCAAGGTGGTGATCATGGGGCTCCAGCTTGGCGGCAAGGCCATGAGAAGAATCATGGCCTGCATCTGTTGGTCGAGCTGCCAGGACATGGCGCGGGCCTCTTGAAGCAGTCCTTCAAACTGCTGGAGGAAGTCCGAGATGGACTCTCCTTCGCCTACCCGCAGCCCGATGAGGCGTTGCAGGATGAAGAGTCGATTGGCGAGGGAAGTTGACTGGTACACGTTCGTCAGCTTGGTGTAAGCCTCAGCTCCCGTCGTGCACCCCTCGATGTGGGAGATTAGGGAGGGGCTTATGGACGTGACGAGGAGTGCGAGAGCGATGTCATTCCGCTCTTGCCATCCTGCGTATTCCGCGCTTGCCTCGTCCTCCGGTGCTACCTCCGTCCCTTTCAGCATGTTGAGGTACCCGCGCACGCGCATCACCACCTCAAACTGCCATTTCCACGTGCCGAAGGCTTTGCCATCGAAGCGTGCGATGGCGTTGGCCGCACCCAACTCGGCGGGCCGTGAGGTGACTGGAACGATCTCTTGACCCCCCGGCATGATTGCGGTGTGGTCAAGGATGCTCACTTAGTCTCTGCTGTTCTGCTTCGTTGAGGCCGATGTAGGCTGATGAGGCTGATGACTGCTACAGATTTTCAAGGTGCAGTCCGTTGCATACCCCTCCAGCCGATGGTCTCNAGCAGTGGTGTCTTGTCTGCTGCGGAGGTACCTGTCACGTGAACTGAGCGGTGGTACAAAGAACTAAGTTTCCCGATCAGTGTGGGCCCATAACCCTTTGTCACTCCGCACTTGGCCACGGTCTAGAGTAAACGGCGCCGACAGGCAAACCGCCGACCGCCCTTGGTATTTCAACCAAGGTAGAGATCACCCACGGAGTGGTGTTTCCACACTGAAAGGTTCACTTAGCTTGTCCCAACCGTGGCCGGAGAGTGTTCCAAACTCTCACCCAACTGGCAATGCTACACACCAAAGTGTGCACTTGCACTTGTTCTTTACACTCTTTCTTGGTGGCCAACAAGGGATTAGTTTTCTCCCAAGTCTCAAGAGTAAGAGATGATGATACAATCACATGCAAATGACAGGCCTTATATAGTCTCTGGTCAGTGCTCCCAGTGGCTCCTTGGAGGGACCCCCCCCCAAGGCTACCCTAGACAGTGTCATCAGTTTTGATGACATGGCACCCTCTGTGACCGCCAAGTGGCGCTTGATCCACCTTGGACCTTAGTGGCTTCTAGGAAGCTTCCTTGGCCTTTTTTAGTCACAAAAAAAATTTGGTCCTGGGAGGATTCGACCCCGGACCTCTCGCTTGCGAGATGGCACCTTCACCCACTAGGCTATAGGAAGTTGTCCTAAGGAGCATGCACCAGGTACACTACCAAGAGTAGACCAAGGGGACTTACTCCACAAAGATGAGTAGTGCATGCCTTGTCTCTCTTAGCCTCTCTTGCATGTCGCTGGGGGACTTGCGCTACAAGCGCAGTGCATACCCAGTCTAAATCTTCCGCTGATTGGACCAGGGGCATACACAGAACATAACAAACTCTCCCTTGCACCTGCGTCCATCTGCGGCTAGATTCCTGCTGCGGCCATGGGCCCAGCGATGTCGACCACGTGTGAAGTGGGCCGCCCGTTCAGCCCNGATTCGACCCCGGACCTCTCGCTTGCGAGACGGCACCTTCACCCACTAGGCTATAGGAAGTTGTCCTAAGGAGCATGCACCAGGTACACTACCAAGAGTAGACCAAGGGGACTTACTCCACAAAGATGAGTAGTGCATGCCTTGTCTCTCTTAGCCTCTCTTGCATGTCGCTGGGGGACTTGCGCTACAAGCGCAGTGCATACCCAGTCTAAATCTTCCGCTGATTGGACCAGGGGCATACACAGAACATAACAGAGACGTAAGCGGGGACAGAGAGAGTCAATCACGGACACATGCCGACTGAACTCAGAGCCTTATTGAACGAGTCTCTCTTCAGTGCCTTGGTCAAGAAGTCAGCAAACTGCTGTGTTGTCTCAACCCACACGATGCTGATGTTACCGTCATGCATCAACGAACGCACATAATGATACTTAACGTTGATGTACTTTGTGCGTGTGTGATGCACGCCGTCATTGTCAGCAATGGCCATGACACTCTCATTGTCAGAGTGCAACGTGATGGATAAGACGGAGTGACGCAACCCAGACAACAGACGACGCAACCACGAACTCTCTCACACGCGCCTGAGCCAAGAGCAACGTACTCAGCCTCAGCAGTGCTGCGTGCAACGGACCCCTACTTACCACTGCGCCAGGACGCAGATGTGCCGCAAATCAGAAAGATCCAGCCTGTGCGACTCTTAGCGTCCGGACTGCCGGCCCAGTCACAATCAATGTAGCCCACCGCGACAACAGACGGCTGACGGCAGAACATGAGACCTCGCCGAGGAGTCGAGACAACATAGCGGAGTACTCGGATCGCAGCCTCGTAGTTTAGGTGACGCAGCTCTTGAGAGAACGGGGCCAGGAGGTTGACGGCGAACGCGATGTCTGGGCGTGTCGTCGTAGCTAGGAACATTAGTGACCCGATGACTCGCAGGTACGTGGTCACGTCAACTGGCTCCCCCACAACGGCTGGGTCAGGACTCTTCAGCTTCACCTGGCCATCGAGTGACATGGGTGAGGATGCACTCGGCACGAGTGGCAGGTCCTCCGCAAAGCGGGTGGACAATGTTTGCACATAGGCGGCCTGGTGGATGTGCAGGACGCCCTGGGAGCGATCATGCTCGAGCTCCATGACCAGGAAGACTCTAGCAGACCCTAGGTCCTTCATCTGGTAGGCGGCGTGCAGCAGGTCCTTGACACGCTAGATGGCAGCCGTGTCTGGCGACGCAATGAGTAGATTGTCGACGTAAACCAGAACAGCGGCGAAAGTCTGGCCTCACGGAGTGACAAACAGTGCAGGGTCAGCGTTGCTGCGCTGGAGCCCGCCATGAAAGAGCGTGCTGCTGATTTCTTGGTTCCAGCACTGAGGCGATTGCTTCAGGCCATAGAGGACCTTGCGTAGTCGCCAGACTCCCCTAGTACCATCGTTGAAGCCTGGGGGCTGCACCATGTAGAGCTCCTCACCCTCTACTGAACCATGGAGAAACGCATTGCTCACATCCATTTGATGCAGCTCCCACCCATGCTGGGCGACCAGGTTGAAGTGTGCCTGGCTAGTCGAGAACCGGCCAACTGGGGCAAAGATCTGGTCGTAATCAACCTAAGAATCTGGGCAAACCCCTTGGCTGTAAGGCGGGCCTTGTACTTGTCCAAGGATCCGTCGGGCTTCCACGTCCGCCAAAAGACCCACTTGGCGCCGATGGCCTTCCGTCTTGGAGGAAGGTCGACGCGGTCATACACATGGTGTTGTCGGATAGCGACAAGCTCATCGGCGCAGGCAGCGTCCTAGTGTGCGGCCTCAGGAGAGGCTCGTGTCTTGCGCAGGGTGTCTGGGTCCTCCGGGCGTGCTATGGAGCGGACTGAGAGAGCGTGTGCATGTCGAGCCCTCGGTGGGATACGCGCGAGTGCAGCCACGACAGTGTACCGATGCTCATGATGAAGCATGGCGTAGCCCAGTGCGGAGCCCGAGTGAAGGTCTGCAATGACGGCCGAGATGGTCAAGCCGAGGGCCTTGGTGCCATGATCCCCACTCACGACGGTGGGAGCGGAGGAGACACGTAGAGCCACGGGGGGTCGAGGCGCCACGGAGCGCGGTGCGACGGTCTACGCGCTCACCGACGGTCTGGGTCAGAGGCTACCGCCTCGGCCACGCGTGTAGCGTTGCAGGGCATGCGATGGCATTGAGTCCGCCGGGCCACTGGAGGCGGACAGGGTTGCTGGCTCGGAGGGGCCCGCGAATGCAACAAGGGCTGTCGGCCCGGAGGGACCAGCGGACGCGACTAGAGCGGCCCGCCCGGAGGGACCAGCGGACATGATTGGGGTTAGTAGCCCGGAGGGACCAGGGGACGCGAGTGAGGCTGCTGGCCCGGATGGACGAACGGACACGACTGGGGCGGCAGGCCCGGAGCGATTAGCGGACGCGACTAGGGCTGCTGGCCCGGAGGGATCCGCAGACACGACTGGGGATGCTGGCCCGGAGGGACCAACGGATGCGACTGGGGGTGCCGGCCCGGAGGGACCAGCGGACACAACTGGGGATACTGGCCCGGACGGACCAGCGGACGTGACTGGGGGTGTTGGCCCGGAGGGACCAGCGGACGCGACTAGGGGTGTCGCCCCGTAGGGACCAGCGAACGCGACTGGGGCGGCCGGCTAGGAGGGACCAGCGGATGCGACTGAGGGTGCTGGCCCGGAGGGACCAGCGGACACGACTGGGGCTGCCGTCTTGGAGGGATTGAGGGAATTTTCACCCGGAAGCGACAGGACGGAGGACAGACTCACCACTCCCCCACGCGATGGGATAGACACGGACAAGCCGGGGCGTACGAGGTCGCGAGGAAACAAGTCCTCGAAGAAGCGGGCATCCCGGGACTCAACGATGCAGTGCCAGGAGGGATCCCAGAAGTGCCAGGCCTTGGACTGACGAGAGACACTGAGGAAGGTGCAGGGACGTCCGTGGGGGGTGAGCTTGTTGCCCTGCTGCGGGGCGGGCAGCCACACAATGGCCACGCAGCCCCAAACGCGAGCCGGGCGGAGGTCAGCTCGCTGACCGCACCAATGCTAGTACGGTGTGGACTAGCGGGGAAGGGGACCGTGGGGAATCCGGTTCCAGAACCAGGTCATGTAGGCCATGGCTTCAAAATAGAAGCCATCGGAGAGACCAGACTCGACCCGCATGGTGCGGACGGCGTCGGCCATGGTACGGTTCCACCGTTCTGGGCGGGCGTGTAAGGCGCGGACGTCTCCTGGCGGATTGCGCGGGAGGCGAGAAAGGTCGTGGCTTCACCCATGTACTCACCACCGGGATCAGAGCGAAAGCGGCGGAGAGAGCGGCCACACTAGCGCTCCGCAAGGACAAGCCATTCCTAGATGGCGTGGGCGACATCGCTTTTCTGCCGAAGGCAGAAGACCCAACGGTAGCGAGAATAGTCGTCAGTGAGGGTGAGGACGTAGCGACCATGCTCGGCGACGGACTCGGTGGGGAGAAGACCCATGACGTCCGAATGGACAAGGTCGAGAGGGGCGGACGCACGGGATGAAGACAAGGGATACGTGGACCGATGCATCTTCCCTTGAGCGCAGTTAATGCACTCAGTGGGGCACGGGAGGGGAAAAGTCTCCGGGTCAAGACCCTTGGCCGCCTGGGTGCGGAGCATGCTGTCTATGGCAGCAGAGTGGACGTGGCAGAAGCGGCGGTGCAAGAGGCGAGTGTGCTGAGGAGAAAGCATACTGTTGACAAACACATGGCTTGTGGCGTCCGACAGGGCGGAGACGGAACGAGAGGAGGAGAGGCGAGGTTCATGCCACAGGTTGCCACGGGCGGTGGTGTGCAGTAGAACAAGACCAGACGGATGCAACGACACAGTGCCAACACCATGCCAGTGCACAACATCCATGCTCATGCAGTCAAGGGCAGTGACGGACAGAAGGCTGAGCTCAAGACCAAGGACGAAGAGGACATCAGTCAGAAAGACGTCACCGGAGGTACCACAAAAATGAACGACGCCAACACCACGGACAGGCAACACCTGGCCAGAGCCTGTCCGGATACCGGAAGTATTGCCTACAGGACCAAGCATAGCAAAGGCCTCACGAGAGGCCATCATGTGATGCGTGGCCCCGGAGTCGATGATCCAGGTCTCAGTAGGGTCCTGGACCACGGTCGCTAGATCACTAACGGTCACATGGCATCAAGCAAGGGACACAGACACGGTGGAAGGAGGTGCAAACCGAGACTGCCAATCGTCAAGCCAAGCAACGTCGTCTTTGGAAGGGGTAGCGGAGACCATGAGAGACGATGAGACAGACGAGGAAACGGGGCATGACCATAGCTCAGTCTCAGTCATGCAGAGCTGGACAGGAGAGCAGGAAGTGATGCAACTCGCATTTCCTTGGGAAGGAGGGCGAGGCGACCGAGCTGGAGCGCGATGAACTGCTCCAGCTGGAGCTCACGGGAGGATGTCCAGGTAGTGTAGACGGAGTGTAGGGTGATAGCGTCGGAGCCCGGGTAGAAGGATGACTGTGCCGGCGCCAACGGCTGCGGCGCTAGTGTCGGCGGGAATGGCGAAGCAACCGGAGTGGTGGAGCCGTTGGACGAGGCCGAGGTGTCTGAGGCAGCGACAGCTACGGCGGCATAGGCAAGACGGTGCTCTCGTTGGTGACGCATGGTGGCCATGACGCATACCTCATCCGTCGGTAGAGGGCACGTGTACCACCTGTGCCCTTGCTGGCCATAGTTGTGGCAGACCGAGCCGCCACCGCTGGACCCGGATGACGACTGCTGCTGCTGCTGCTGCTGACCCTTGCCTTTCTTGTTCCGACGCTTCTTCTTCCCTGACGATGATGAGGTAGGTGCGGCCGGGGAGGCGACAGCCACGGAGGCGACGGCAAGGGAGGCGACGGCAGGGGAGGCGACGGCCCTCGTGCGCTGGAGTCGGGACTCCAGAAGAGCTTCCTCAATCCGAAGGAAGAGCTTGTATGCCCAGGGCATGAGGGTGCCCTGGGCCGCCATGGTGGAGAGGACGCCGTGAGGGTACTGGACAAAGATGTTTGCATACGCGTCGGTGGCACCGTGCTTGATGGTGAGGAGTGCGGCCAAAGGGGGTGGGGCAGGCTTGCCAAGGCGACGAAGGATGTCCTCCGTCCGCTGCGAGTAGGAGGTGACCATCTCTGTCTCCCCCATGTGGAGGGAGTTGAACTCCCGCAGCAGGTGGCTAGTCTCAGCCTTGCTGGACAGGCGATGGGGATGAGTGAGGACATGCCACGCGGTTGCAGGGCATGGGGTGGCGCCAGCGGTGAATTCGCCGAGGAAGGGCTCGAGGGCGAGGCGGGAAGTCGGAGGCACAACAGGGACTAGAGCCCGGACGGCACGACCAGCGTCATACAACTGGTTGGCCGGGGTGGCATCATACGGCAGAGTGTAGTATGCCCAGAGGCCCTCACCCTGCGCCCACATGCCGGAGCTGAGCTCCCAGCTCCGGAACTGCTCGTCGGCCTGAAGCGGCGGCGGCGGCGTCTCAAAGTCCTTTTGCTTGCGGCCGGCACCCCCAAGGACGGAGGTCACAGTGTGCCGCTGGCGCTGAGTCTGCTGCTGCGCCAAGTATTGCGTGGCAGCAGACACAGCTGGAGAGGCGTGCCTTGGAGGGGGGAAGGATGGCGGTGCATTGGGGGCAGACTGAGAAACCAACGGTTGCAGTGGCACAAGTTGCTACGTCAATGCGGCAAGCTGTTGCTGAAGAACAGCGAGGGGGTCAGGGTTGTCGCCAACAACGTTGGAGGGTTGCTACCGCTGCTACTCCTCCTACTGCTGCTGCTCCTGCTACTGCTTCTCCAGCTATTGCTGCTGACCCTGCTGCTCCTGCTGTTCCTGTTGCTGCTGCTGCTATTGCTGCTAGTGCTGCTACTGCTGTTGCTGATGCTGGTGCCGCTGCTATTGCTGCTGCTCCTACTACTGCTGCTGCTGCCGCTGTTGCTACTGCTAACGCAACCGATGCAAGAAAGGAGGGGAAGGCATCCCACCAAATGAGGAGGACCCCTCCCCAGTGGGGCTACCAGCCATGGTGTGATGCCCTTTTTGTTTGTTTGGTTTTTCTTTTTGTGTTGGTGACATCGGCAGTGACGTCTGCTGAGGGCGGTGGACGTCATACCCACCCTGAGGTTTACTTCCCCCTTCCCTTGCCCCCTTTTGTTGTTTTTTCATGAGTTGATGACATCAACAGTGACGTCAGCAGCTGGATGCTGATGTCAGCAGTGGCTGCTGGAATGATGCTCCACACCATGGCAGGAGTGAGTCCAAAAAGGAACACCAAAAAGACAAGCCTTAGTGGCTGAGTGGTTAATGGTGTCCACCTCTAGAGGCAGGGGCCCGGATTCAAGTCCCACAAGATGAAATTCTACCCTGCCTCAAGGGAGGTGGAAAATAGATGCCAGGAAACTAGCTCAACCTCTAGAGTTCCTCTTTAAGTTTCTAGAAGGCCAGGTGAGGGTCTAGGAAGGTGGCACACCTTTTAGAAGGGGTGACTTGTCCTACAAGGCATCTAGAGGTGTCTTGGTCTTCTGGACACCTTCCCTCCTACTAGAAGCAAGCTGAGGAATCTAGGAAGGGGCAGAAGCTTCTAGAGGAGGGAAGGGATGCCTTCCTAGGTGGGAAATGGACAGCCTACCAAGGAGCACTCTAGAAGCCATAGAATCTGCTAGGAAGTTCCAAATCTCGCATGCTTTGGTGTTCTGGAAAGCTTAGAACAGTGGCTAAAACATGCCACTGCTTGTGGGTCTTGATCAAGTTTACATTCCCAGTCAATTCAGGCCAAAACTGTTGCCTCAATCTCTGACCAGTTTTCTGCCATCCTTGGAACCAGTTGCCTCCACAGTTTCAGTCTCTCCAAAAACAGTTGGTGGTGTGAACCAGCCACTGCTAAAGACCCTCCAGGGTGCACACTCACCCTCAGACCAACAAAGGATTATGGGCCCACGCCTCTAAGGGGTTCAAAGCCAGCTTGATTTCACGCTTCCAACAGCAAAACATGGCAACCAGCGAGCAAGAGAGCAGCCGCGCTGTCCTTAAGTTTGATGGGACAGGCTTTGCCTTGTGGAGGTGGCAGTTTGAGGTCTTCCTCGACGACAAGGGACTGCTTGAGCTCGAAAAAGGTGATGAGACTGCTCCGCCGGAGACTGCAACGGCTGAGGTGAAGGAGGCATACAAGAAGCGCAACAAAAAGGTGTTGGCGCTCCTTGTGTCCGCGTTATGCCCACCACAACTTGGGCACATCCAAGGATGCACCATGGCCGCAGACGCATGGTCAAAACTCTGCTCCATCTACCAGTCAAGCAACCTTGCCAATCAGCTCTTCATCTTCAAACGGCTCGTCATCCTCCGAGCCAACGAAGGCGACAACATCATGGAGATTATGTAGCAGATTGAGTCGCTCACAGCGAAGTGCGTGGCCGCGGGTTGGGAGGTCGACTCGTAGTTGCAAGCTGTGATCCTCCTTCTGGCCTTGCCAGACAGTTGGAGTCCCATTATCACAGTCCTTGGTGGCTGGCCTTCCGACGAGCTGAAGTACCCGAAGGTTGCTGAGTACGTGCGCAATGAGTGGATACGACGTGGCGGTTGAGAGAGTGTAGCGGCATCAAGTTCAGCTTACTCGGTTCATCCTCAAAGTGGAGGTCTAGGCGACAAGTGGAAGGGTACCAAACAGGGCACCAAGAAGGGTGACAAGAAGGGGGAGTGCTTCAAGTGCGGCAAGGAGGGCCACTACGTGCGCAATTGTCCCAAGAAGAAAACAGATAGGTCGCAGCGGGGCGCGAAGAAAGATGAGCACGCCCTTATGGCGTATAACTCCACCAACTTGAAGGATCCGGGAGTTGCAGTAATCGACTCCGGATCAGGCTGCCACACGCAATGCAATAGGGCGGCATTTGTCACCTACGGCGCCTCGGAGAGACGCATGATGGTGGCCAATGGAAAAGCAGAGGTGGCCGCCGGTGAGGGTAAAGTCCGCATTGAGTCAATTGTGGATGGCAAACCTGTCACGAGCACAATCTACGATGTGCTGCATATGCCCAACTTTGGAGCAAACCTGCTCTCCGGCAGCCGCCTTACCGACAAAGGACTTGAGGTGCTCTTCACAAAGAAGGAGGCCGTCATCCGCAAAGAGGGCAAAGGTGAGGTGATTGCGCGTGCCAAGAGGGAGGAGGACTTGTACCTGCTATGCGCGAAGATCCTCAGCAGCCGGGTGGGGTCCAACGCCGCCAATCTTGCAACGAAGGATGGAGGAGACCTGGACCTATGACACCGCCGACTCTGCCACATTTCTCCATCGACAGTGAAGGAGATGGCTAAGAGGGAAGTGGTGCGGGGTCCCAGATCAGCAGCCTTGATGGAGCCAAGGAGACCGTGTGTGAGCCATGCATCATTGGCAAATCAACTCGGCAGCCGTTTGTCGCCAAGGGGACGCATGCATCGGCAAAATTGGCCGTGGTACACACAGATGTGTGTGGACCGCTTGAGAGCTCCATCGGCGGAGCTCACTACTTCCTCACCTTCATCGATGACCACAGCCGGAAACTCTACCTCTACCCAATGAAGCGGAAGAGTGAGGTCCTTGCGTGCATGCAGGAGTTTGTGGCTGATGTGGAGCGGCAAACAGAATTGAAGGTGAAGGCGTTCCGGAGTGACAATGGTGGTGAATATGCGGGGTACCTTGGGTGGATGAAGAGCAAGGGGATTGAGTGGCAGAAAACAACTCCACACTCCCCACAACAGAATGGCGTCGCAGAGAGAGCGAATCGCACAATTCTTAACATGGTGCAATCCATGTTGAGCGACGCCGGCCTTACACAACGGTATTGGGCGGAGGCGGCAAGGACAGCAGCGTACATCATGAATCTCATGCCGACCAAGCCGCTGAAGGACAAGGAGNGGTGAATATGCGGGGTGCCTTGGGTGGATGAAGAGCAAGGGGATTGAGTGGCAGAAAACAACTCCACACTCCCCACAACAGAATGGCATCGCAGAGAGAGCGAATCGCACAATCCTTAACATGGTGCGATCCATGTTGAGTGACGCCGGCCTTACACACCGGTATTGGGCGGAGGCGGCAAGGACAGCAGCGTACATCATGAATCTCATGCCGACCAAGCCGCTGAAGGACAAGGAGAGCAAGGCGTGGAAGACGCCGCAAGAGGTGTGGAGCGGGAGGAAGCCGGCGGTGGGTCACCTTCGCACGTTTGGCTGTGTTGCACATGCAATGGTGCAGGCACATGAGGGACGGAGCAAGCTGGACCTGCGTACCCGCCGGTGTATTCTCCTTAGATATGAGAGCGGAAGCAAGGCGTACCGGCTCTTTGACCCAAGGAGGCAGCAGATTGTGCGGAGTCGCGACGTCACGTTTGACGGGAAAAGTCGTTGGACAGACAAGGAGGCAGGTCTCTCCAAGAGGGGGGAGTGGATGCCACTCCTTGAGGGGGAGACGCCGGAGGACGTGAATGAGGGTGACATCCTCGCATCACCACCAACCGGAGAGCATCGCCTGAGGGATGGGCAAGCGGCAGAATTTATTCCGGCCAGTTCGGATGAGGAATCCGAAGCACCGGAGATGGACGTGGAGGTGGGGATTCGACAGATGTCTCCAAGGTCTCCAAGAGAGGGGGAGCAGGCGCTTGGAGAGGATGGCGCCAAAAGGGGACAAGAAGAACAACAACCGCCTCAAGAGCCCCGCACGAGTAATTGTGTGCGAAAAAGGACAAAAAGGTATGATGTCAACAAGGGCATTTGGACTGGGTTTGCACAAGCCTTCTTCACGCAAGAGGAGCCTCAATCTGTAAAGGAGGCACTGCAGCGGAAGGATGGGGCTGAGTGGGAGGGAGGAATAAAATCTGAGCTTGCCTCCCACGAGGAGAACGGCACTTGGGAGCTGGTTGACCGGCCGGAGGGCGAGAAAATCATTGGCTCCAAGTGGATCTTCCAGAAGAAGCTCACAAAGGAGGGGAAGGTGGAGCGGTACAAGGCGCGGCTGGTGGCAAAACGATATGCCCAGAGGAAAGGGGAGCACTACGACGAGACCTTTGCACCAGTTGCCAAGTTTGTATCCATCCATACTATCCTCTCGGTGGCAGCGGCACGCGACTACGAAATCCACCAAATAGACGTGAAAACCGCGTTCCTCAATGGCGACCTGGACAAGGAAGTCTACATGGAGGTGCCAGAGGGGGTGGATGCGCCGCAAGGGAAGGTGTGCCGGCTTCGCAAGGCGCTCTATGGATCAAAGCAAGCTCCACTCATGTGGTACCTCAAGATGGATAGTTTCATGGGTGAGCTTGGCTTCAAGCGCTGCGAGGCCGATCACAGCGTGTACGTGCGTAATCAGCCAGGACTCCACCAAATTGTCGTCCTCTACGTGGATGACCTCATCCTTGTGTCTTCGGATGATGGGGAGCTCAAGAGCCTAAAGCAACAGCTTGGCGGCCGGTTCAAGATGACAGACATGGGCGAGCTTGAGTACTACCTGGGCATCGCCATCAAGAGGGACCGCAAAGCACGCACGCTGGAGATGATTCAAGAAAGATATGTGCAGGAGGTGCTCCACCGGTACAACATGGAGGAGTGTAACCCCATCGGCACACCTATGACAACGACATGTGAGCTGAGCTCGAGCATGGACCCAAGCACGGAGGACAAGAAGGTGGAGATGGCTAGAGTACCGTACCAGTCCGCAGTTGGCAGCATAATGCATGCCATGGTGGTGACGCGGCCTGATCTTGCCTTTGCTGAAGGACAAGTGAGCCGCTATGTTGCTGATCCGGGGCCGCTACATTGGCAAGCGGTGAAGAGAATCCCCCGCTACTTGAAGGCAATGACACATTCACGACTTGTGTTTGGAGGGGGAGCGCGGACTGACTCCCTCGAGTTGGTTGGCTACTCTGATGCTGACTGGGCAGGTGACGTTGATGACCGCAAGTCAACATCAGGCTATGTTTTTGTGCTTGGTGGTGCAGCGGTGTCTTGGGCAAGTCGGAAGCAGGACATTGTGGCTCTATCCAGCACTGAGGCGAAATATATTGCATTCGCGGAAGCCGCAAAGGAGGCACTATGGCTGCGGCAATTTCTCAAGGAGATTGGGGTGCTGCAAAAGAAGCCAACGACACTCAATGTTGACAACATGAGTGCCATCAGCTTGACCAAGAACCCTGTGCTACACCGGAGGACCAAACACATAGAGATCCGGCATCACTTTGCACGAGACCTCGTTGCAAAGGGTGATGTGGTGCTTGTGCACTGCGGCACAATGCACATGCTTGCTGATGCCATGATAAAGGCGCAACCCAAGGACAGGCATGATGCTACTTGTATGGAGCTTGGGCTTTCCGAAGCCTCTTGAGTTGCAGGCTGAGCATGGACAACTGCCATGGGTGACGCGCAAGGGGGAGATTGTTGGAATGATGCTCCTCACCATGGCAGGAGTGACTCCAAAAAGGAACACCAAAAAGACAAGCCTTA
>SZWC01001931.1:76604-86941 GCA_023375785.1 Penium margaritaceum
CCCCCCAACCAAGAAGCATAATAGCCGAGTGTAGCATGAAATGTAGGTGATGGACATCAAGAAGAATGAACAAGTGAATTTTCTCGTAAAGTATCATGTCGAACCAAGTTTGTAAATTCATCAATGCCAATAATTGACGACATTGAAAGGTGTGGTCGCAAACCTGTTGGCACAAAACTTTCGATGAAACGATCTGTAACAGGCCCCTTCAGCCATCCGTCTGCATGACAGCCACAGTGTACTGTGTACTGTGTAAGACCCGATACCAGCCATAAAAAAATGGTGTCCCCCACACCATGAGTTTCAAAGTGCATTGTGTGGCGGTAGCGGAGAGTGTTACGTGCGGATGATTTAGGTATGAACAGTATTCAATGTTGAAGTTTGTACAGGATAACCTCCCCCCAACCGAAGTCTAGATTTTTTGTACCCGTATAGCTACAATCCCAGATGCACTATCAGTATTCACTTTCACGTTTGGAAGTAGGGGGTGGCAAAAGAATGATGTGTGTTTGTGTGTGTGTGTGTGTGTGTGTGTGTGTGTGCCTCTGTGTGTGTGTGTGTGTGNCAGTTCGTACAGGATAACCTCCCCCCAACCGAAGTCTAGATTTTTTGTACCCGTATAGCTACAATCCCAGATGCACTATCAGTATTCACTTTCACGTTTGGAAGTAGGGGGTGGCAAAAGAATGATGTGTGTTTGTGTGTGTGTGTGTGTGTGTGTGTGTGTGTGTGTGTGTGTGTGTGTGAATTATTTTCTTTTGAAGTTTCACGTATAAACGGTTTCCGTAAGTAATAATTCAGATCACAGGATCCATTCATTCTAACTTGGCCGTTGGAACGGCCGATCGGTAATTCAGTTCTAACGATTGCTCAAACTTGATCAACAGTGGTACAATTACGGACAAAAAATTACGAGAAAAAGAAGAGTAAAGAACAAAGCCTGCAGATTTGCTTCAGCAGAAGCAGGACTAGCAAGCGCATGACTGCTCAAAATTTGGCAGCTGAATTCCATGGCAGCTATGGCACAAGTGACAGCCCGACTTTTGTTTGAGCGACAATGAAAGTGCTGCTCACGCGCAGTGCTGACCCTAGATAGAAACGCTGGACGTAGTAGCCAATCACAACGTAATGAGGCACATATAGATTTGGAATTCAAGTGTATTCCTAGCCATAAATGTGATACGACATATGTTGTTCCATTTACAGCTGCAAAGTTTATGGGAGAACGATAACTGTTTTTCTTACATTCGTTTTAGAACTTTTTTCACAATAAACAAGAACTTTCTAGACTTCTAAAACAGGTCTTCTATTGTGTTCCATAATAGAAGAGGTCATGTGCAGAAATTGTGTAACATTTACCATAAATGTTCTCAAGATATATTGGATATGGGGTGCCAAAAAAGTGACCAAACTGGGTTGCTCGATAAAAATCATCAGGTAAAAAAAGTGAATAGAGGATGTTTTGCTGGTTCTGTAGCACTTTACGGAACTCGATTCGGAGTCCGTTTGAGGGAGATATGGATTTTCAAGGTTTGGTGGCGATGGGTCCAGTTCAAGTGATGGCTCCTGCACTACCAGTACCAATGACGGCCACAATTATTGGCCAAGGAGGTTTGGAGCGGCATTCAGGGTAGAAAGGCAGCAGACGGACCTTCAAGGAGCTTTGAGAAAGGTCCCCACCAAGATTATTGGTTGTGCACATGGCAGGGATGGTAATTCTCTTGTGTGGAAGTGTGACTGCCGCTCATCCCGCTAGGCTAGGAGTGTGCTAGGAGGTGAACTTTGACGGAGTGGTTTTTCCAGCTCCATGTGCCAAATGAGGCGTACTTAGGCTTGTTAGAAAGCTGTGCTAATGCACTTTCTCAAGAGTGAATTCAGACATTCGCATTCTCTGCAAACCTACATTCGCTTCCGTAATTTCTGTCTGTGCAACCTGCAACTCCCTCGCACAAACGGTTGGTCCTGCCTAGGCGGCTCTTGGTGAGCCTGATCACCTCCCTGAGGGCTGCTCCAATTTCCATCTGTGGTAGCAGAGCTGGAACAAGGCTTTGTCTCATCATTGAGGCATTCCTTGCACCCTGTTGTGTGAGAGAGCCGTTTGTGGGCTGAACGTTGCACTACCATGGCGACATCCGCTTCCGTGGTGGCCGGTGTCAACATCGCCAAGTTCGAAGGCAAGAACTTCTTCAACTGGAGCAATAACATGAAGATGGTGCTGATGGAGAAGGGTATCTGGAGCCAGGTGGATGAGAAGGAGAAGGAACCAGCAGAAAGCTCTCTCTCCCCTGTCGAGGCCCGTACCTACCGCGAGAAGCGTGACCGCGCCCTCGCCACGATCTACCTCCACCTCGCGGAACAGTAGCAACTCTACGTCCGTGGCATCCTCACGCCAAAGGAGGTTTGGAAAAATCTTGATTCCACTTATGCTTCCAAGTCAATCCTCATGAATATGCAGCTGCGTTGTCGCTTTCACACTGTAAAGATGGATGAGTCCGGATCCATGATTGACTACATCAACATGATGAAGTCTCTCTTTGACCAGCTTGCTGCGATTGAGGACCCTGTCAGGGAGCGTGTGCTCATGCTAACCATCCTTTCTGGTCTTCCTAGCAGCTATACTCCTCTCATTGTTGCCCTGGACCAGCGTGGAGACAAGCTCTCCCTCAATGATGTGGAGGAGAGCATGCTGTTTGAGGAGGAGCGGCGCAAGGGAGAAGAGGACGGAAGCGGACTGGACGTCGCTCTCATCACCAACTCTGGTCATGGGGGTGGTGTTGCACCAACCAGGGGCAATGGCGGAGGAGGGAAGAAGAAGGGGAATTGCCACTACTGTAAGAAGCCGGGCCATTGGGCACGCAAATGCCGGAAGAAGAAGGCAGACCTTGCTGCTGGAGTGGGAGCGGGAAAACAGTCTGACGCTTTCGCGAACGCCGCAGATTGGGAGAGTGGATTCGTGACAACCATCCGGGTCCTGCACGTCTCCGACAACACCGCCCTGTTCTGGATCATCGACTCGGGAGCCACGCAGCACATGACGTGTCGCCGGGAGTGGTTCGTCGTCTACACCGTCATTGAGCCTCGTTGGGTGTACATGGGGGACAACCATGTGCAAATGGCGGTTGGGGAGGGTGAGATTGTGTTTTGTGCTTCCGTTAAGGGTAAGCACGTGGAACGTCGTGTGAAGGAGGTGCTCCATGTTCCGGGGCTGGCAGCTAACCCCCTCCCTGTCTCATCTCTCATTTCCAAAGGCATGCAGGTTTGCTTTGAGAATGGAAGCTGCACCATCTCTGCAAGTGAGGGGCGTGTGCTTGCAAAAGCGGACAAGGAGGAAGGTCTTTACCGCCTCTACATGGCGTTGGAGAAGGAAGCTGACTCAGTGTTGGTGGCAAGAGAGGGAAAACATGACATCAGCCTGTGGCACTGCCGGCTCGGTCACCTCGGCTTTGGCGCCATCATCTCCATGCAGCAGATGGTCCGCGGCCTGGATCTCAAGGGGGTGAAGCAGCCTGGTGCATCCGCTTGTGAGAGCTGCATTGAAGGAAAGCAAGCTCGCGCTCCTTTCACGGGGGAAGGGAAGGGGGCGGCTGAGCTTCTCTCACTCGTTCACTCTGATTTGTGCGGTCCTATAATATCACAGTCGATGTCTAGCAAGTTGTACTTTATGAAGTTCATTGATGACAAGTCGAGGAAGATGTGGGTGTCCTTCTTGGCTGGAAAGGATGAGGGCTTTGATGTGATGGAAACTGGGGCAACCCTCAGGGAGGTGATCAGGCTCACTAAGAGCCGCCTAGGCAGGACCAACTGTTTGTGAGAGGGGGTTGCAGGTTGCACAGACAGAAATTACGGAAGCAAATGTAGGTTTACAGAGAACGCGAATGTCTGAATCGACTCTGGAGTGAGAAATTACATTATCACAGCTTTCTAACAAGCCCTTATATGCCTCATTTGGCTAAGGGAGCACTAAGATCCACTCTGTCAAAGCTCACCCTCTAGTACACTCCTAGCCTAGCGGGATGAGCGGCAGTCACCTTGTCACACAAGAGAATTATGTCTCGCATGGCCTGCATGGCTAATAATCATAGACTGGTCCTTCCTTGAAGTCTCTTGGACGTCCTCCAGCCGTCTTTTCTCCTTGAAGGCCGCTCTCAGCCGTCCTGGCCAATAATCCTGCCGCCTATTGAGCTCAAAGTGCTCAGGTCGTCACTTGAACTCGACTCATGATCTCCAAACTTTGGAAATCCATATCTCACTCAAACGGACTCCGAATTCCGTTCCGTAAAGTGCACTAGAACCTGTGAAACATCTCCTATGCAACTGTCATGCCAGATGATTTTTATCGAGCAACCTATTTTTGTCACTTTCTGGCACTCTCATATCCATCATTCTCCCACTTTGCCAGAATAAAAATCACACAAGTCCGCACTGTCCCCTCAGCTGCTGAAAGCGGTGCGCTGCTAGCGGCTTGGTCAGGAAGTCTGCCAACATCATGCTTGAAGGGCAGAACTTGATCTGCACCACGTGCTTTGCCACGAGCTCGCGGATGAAGTGGTACCGCAGGTCAATGTGCTTGGTGCGGGCGTGAAACTCGGCGTTCTTGGTCAGAGCAATGGCGCTCATGTTGTCACAGTAGATGGTGGTTGCTGTGGTCTGCTGCTGTCCAAGGCTTGCCAGCAGCTCACGCAGCCACATGGCTTCCTTTGCTGCTTCACTCAGGGCGATGTACTCTCCTTCGGTGGAGGAGAGGGCGACGCACTCTTGCTTCTTGCTCCGCCAACTGATTACACCTCCCCCGAGCACAAACACAAACCCACTGGTTGACCTCCTTGTGTCCAGGTCACCTCCCCAATCTGCGGCACTTTAGCCGATGAGAATGGGGCTGTTGTTGCCGTTGAAGGTGAGGCAAAGGCTGCTACTGCTGTCGAGGTAGCGCAGCACGCGCTTGACCGCCTCCCAATGCGTCACGCCCGGATTCGCGCAAAAATTGCTTAAAACTCCCACTGCTTGGCTGATGTCGAGGCGCGTGCCGACTGCTGCATACATGAGGCTTCCAACCGCTGCTTGGTACGGAACTGCTTCCATGCGGCTGCTCTCTTGCATGCCGCGGGGAGTCTGCGTCATGCTCAGCTTCGCTCCCACTTCCAGTGGTGTTGTTGCTTTGCGCGCTCCTGCCATGTTGAAGCGCTTGACAATGTCGCTCACGTACATGCTCTGCGACAACTCCAAAGTCTGCTGCTGCCTGTCGTGCTTGACCTGAAGGCCAAGGTAGAAACTGAGCTCTCCCATGTCTTTCATGTCAAACCTGGCAGCAAGGGACTGCTTCACATCGTCCAAAAGAGACTTGGAGTCAGATGCAATGAGCAGATCATCAACATAGAGCAAGATGATGACCTTGCTTGCCTCTTGAGTGCGCCCATAGACTGCATGATCAGCTTCACTACGCACAAAGCCAAGGCCAGCCAGCTTCTCATCCATCTTGTGGTACCATGCTCGTGGTGCTTGCTTCAGGCCGTAGAGGGCCTTCACAAGCTTGCACACCAAATCCGCCTTTCCCTCCACCACATACCCCTCCGGCTGCTGCATGTACACATCCTCCTCGAGGTCACCATTCAGTCATGCACAAGTCACATCCATTTGGTGCACCTCCCAGTCCATAGCAGCAGCAAGAGCGAGGATCGCTCGGATGGATGAGAACTTTACGACAGGTGCAAATGTCTCATTGTAATCCATACCCTCAGTCTGCGCATACCTCTTTGCAACCATCCGTGCTTTGTACCTGAGCACCTTACCATCCGCACCACGCTTGCGCCTGAAGATCCACCAGCATCCGATCACCTGGCTGCCGCGTGGAGCCTCCTCGAGAGTCCAGGTGCCGTTCTTCATGAGCGCACCATACTCCCCATCTGCTGCGGCAAGCCAATCTGCCGCCTCGGCGCTGCGCATGGCTTGAGCGAATGTGGCTGAGTCATCGGTGACTGTGAGGAAGAGAAACTCGAGGTCAGACGACTCCGTTGGTGGTGGAACGGTGCACAGGTTCACCAGCTCCTCCAGTGGCCTCTGTTTGTTTGCGAGGCGCTCGGATCGCCTCAGCGGCTCCCCACTATCCTTTGCACCTTTGTTGAGGCGTGCACACCGTCGTGGCAACTGTTGTGCATTGCTTTGCTGCTCTTCCTCATCAGATTCCGCTGCCGGCTCCTTCTCCTTCTCAGCTCCCTCCACCTCCTTGTCGTTGCCACTGTGACCGCCATCTTCTGCACCGCCCTCTTCTGCTACCGGTACTTCTCCCACTTCTGGTACAAGTGCGGGAGCAAGCGGAACTGCCGACATAGGGCTCCAAGTCCAGCCCTTCACTTCCTCTTGGAAGACCACATCACGGCTGCGGATGATCTTGCGTGCGGCGAGGTTGTAGGGGCGGTATCCCATTGTGTCGTAGCCGAGGAAGGCAGCCTTCACCGACTTTGCGTCCAGCTTGTTACGGCTACCGGCAGGCACGTGCACGAATTCGCCACACCCAAAGACTTTCAGGTGCGTCACTGTTGGCTTGCGTCCCGTCCACGCCTCCTCCGGTGTCATCAGCGGCACGGCGTGTGTAGGGCTCCGGTTTTTTAGGTACACGGCGGTATTGACCGCTTCCGCCTAGAAGGTTGGCGGGAGCCCCGCGTCTTGGAGCATGCTGCGAACACGCTCCATGAGCGTGCGGTTTGCGCGTTCAGCCACGCCGTTCAGCTGCGGTGTTCCAGGTGGGGTGACCTCGTGCTTGATCCCGCGACGCTTGAGGAAGGTGCGGAACTTGTTGGAGAGGTTCTTTCCTCCACCATCGGTGCGAAGCACCTTCAACCGCCTGCCACTCTCATTCTGTGCAGCAGCAATCCACACCTTGAAAGCATCAAAGCACTCATCCTTTCCAGCCACGAATGACACCCACGTCTTCCTTGACTTGTCATCAATGAACGTGACAAAGTACAACTTGCCGGACAAGGATTGTGATGGCATGGGACCACACAAATCAGAGTGAACGAGTGAGAGAAGCTCAGCCGCGCCCTTCCCTTGCCCCGTGAAAGGAGAGCGGGCTTGCTTCCCTTCAATGCAGCTCTCACAAGCCGATGCACGAGGCTGCTTCACCCCCTTGAGCTCCAGGCCGCGGACCATCTGCTGCATGGAGATGATGGCGCCAAAGCCGAGGTGACCGAGCCGGCGGTGCCACAGGCCGATGTCGTGTTTTCCCTCTCTCGCCGCCAACGCTGAGTCGGCTTCCTTCTCTGATGCCACGTAGAGGCGGTAAAAACCGTCCTCCTTGTCCGCTTTTGCAAGCACACGCCCCGCACTTGCAGAGATGGTGCAACCACCATTCTCAAAGCGAACCTGCATGCCTTCCGAGATGAGATATGAGACAGAGAGGAGGTTAGCTGCCAGCCCCGGAACATGGAGCACCCCCTTCACACGACGTTCCACGTGCTTGCCCTCAACGGAAGCACAAAACACAATCTCACCCTCCCAAACCGCCATTTGCACATGGTTGTCCCCCATGTACACCCGACGAGGCTCAATGACGGTGTAGACAACGAACCACTCCCTGCGACACATCATGTACCGCGTGGCTCCTGAGTCAATGATCCAGAACAGAACGGTGTTGTCGGAGACGTGCAGGACCCGGATGGTTGTCACGAATCCACTCTCCCAATCTGCGGCGTTCGCGAAAGCGTCCGACTGTTTTCCCGCTCCCACTCCAGCCGCAAGGTCCGCCTTCTTCTTCCGGCATTCGCGCGCCTAATGGCCCGGCTTCTTGCAGTAGTAGCAGTTCCCCTTCTTCTTTCCTCCTCCGCCGTTGGTCCTGGTTGATGTAGCACCGCCCCCATGACCAAAGTTGGTGATGAGAGCGATGTCCAGTCCGCTTCCGCCCTCCTCTCCCTTGCGCTGCTCCTCCTCAAACAGCAAGCTCTCCTCCACATCATTGAGAGAGAGCTTGTCGCTGCGCTGGTCCAGGGCAACAATGAGAGGAGTGTAGCTACTAGGAAGGCCAGAGAGGATGGTTAGCATGAGCACACGCTCCTTGACAGGGTCCTCAATCGCAGCAAGCTGGTCAGAGAGAGACTTCACCATGTTGATGTAGTCAATCATGGATCCGGACTCATCCATCTTCACAGTGTGAAAGCGACGACGCAGAAGCATATTCATGAGGATTGACTTGGAAGTATAAGTGGACTCAAGCTTTTTCCAAACCTCCTTTGGCGTGAGGATGCCACGGACGAGGAGTTGCTGCCGTTTGGCAAGGTGGAGGTAGATGGTGGCGAGGGCGCGGTCATGCTTCTCGCGGTGGGTACGGGCCTCGACAGGGGAGAGAGAGCTTTCTGCTGGTTCCTTCTCCTTCTCATCCACCTGGCTCCAGAGACCCTTCTCCATTAGCACCATCTTCATGTTGTTGCTCCAGTTGAAGAAGTTCTTGCCTTCGAACTTGGCGATGTTGACGCCGGCCACCACAGAAGCGGATGTCGCCATGGTAGTGCAACGTTCAGCCCACAAACGACTCTCTCACACAACAGGGTGCAAGGAATGTCTCAAGGATGAGACAAAGCCTTGTTCTAGCTCTGATACCACTGATGGAAACTGGGGCAGNCCTCAGGGAGGTGATCAGGCTCACTAAGAGCCGCCTAGGCAGGACCAACTGTTTGTGAGAGGGGGTTGCAGGTTGCACAGACAGAAATTACGGAAGCAAATGTAGGTTTGCAGAGAACGCGAATGTCTGAATCAACTCTTGAGTAAGAAAGTACATTATCACAGCTTTCTAACAAGCCCTTATATGCCTCATTTGGCTAAGGGAGCACTAAGATCCACTCTGTCAAAGCTCACCCTCTAGTACACTCCTAGCCTAGCGGGATGAGCGGCAGTCACCTTGTCACACAAGAGAATAATGTCTAGCATGGCCTGCATGGCTAATAATCGTAGACTGGTCCTTCCTTGAAGTCTCTTGGACGTCCTCCAACCGTCTTTTCTCCTTAAAGGCCGCTCTCAGCCGTCCTGGCCAATAATCCTGCCGCCTATTGAGCTCAAAGTGCTCAGGTCGTAACTTGAACCCGACTCATGATCTCCAAACTTTGGAAATCCATATCTCACTCAAACGGACTCCGAATTCAGTTCTGTAAAGTGCACTAGAACTTGTGAAACATCTCCTATGCAACTGTCATGCCAGATGATTTTTATCGAGCAACCTATTTTTGTCACTTTCTGGCACTCTCATATCCATCATGATGCTTTCAAGGTGTGGATTGCTGCTGCACACAGTGAGAGTGGCAAGCGGTTGCAGGTGCTTCGTACCGATGGTGGAGGAGAGTACCTCTCCAATGACTTCTGCACTTACCTCAAGCGTCGCGGGATAAAGCACAAGGTCACCCCACCTGGAACACCGCAGCTGAACAGCGTGGCTGAACATGCGAACCGCACACTCATGGAGCGTGTTTGCAGCATGCTCAAAGACGCGGAGCTCTAAGGCTGCACACAAAATCGGGTTCATGAATCTTTGGCCGGATTTGGATTCGCAGGTCGATTCCGCAACCTGGATCCGGACTCGCAGATCCGGATCCACGATGCGTGAATCCTCCCGGATTGTCGAATACGTCGAATCCAGAGTAGGAGTTGTGTCTTTACTGTTGTAAAGACAAAACGTCTACTACCCAAACGACCTGTATGCGAGGTCAGAGTTGTTCATGGCTTTTCAAAACGACTCGCGAGGGCGCAAAACAGGCAAGCGTGGCTCCACAAACATGTCAAAGTCGTATGTGGCACACTGTCGATGTGCCACATCATCTTCTGTCGCTCCTTTGGCCTCACTTCAGTTCTATTCTGTACGCCTAAAGAGCTACGTGTCATACTCATGTCCAACTGGCTAGATGCCAGACCTCGCAGAAATTGGCACGAGCCTGACCATCGGACCAGCAGCCTGATTGTCAGGCTCACATTGTGCGAACACGAATCAGGACACAACAAAAAAAACTCGTCGACTTTAGTCGTCGTGTCAGGTCAAGTAGCGAAAGCGAGTCAGGTCTCGCGTATGAGAGATCTGACTCAACTCAGTTTGCACGGATTTTCTGCGAGCGAGTTGTGAGGATCCGCGAGTTACGGACGCTTGCAACTCGCTCGCAGGAAAACCGAGCGAAGTACAACACGTGCATGTGCCAGGTCACTGACCTGGTACATGCACGTTTCGCGGTCGTCAGGCCCCTCAGCAAGCGGCTCGCGACTAACATTTTTTGAACACTTGAACGAGCGAGCCCCGCCGGCGAGCAGTTGGGCCTGAACTCAATCGCTGGTTATGTTCCTCCCCCCCCCCCCCCCCCCCCCCCCCC
>SZWC01001931.1:99826-110464 GCA_023375785.1 Penium margaritaceum
CCCCCCCCAGTAGTTAAAAGTGCATTTGGGTGGTGTATTGGAGAGTGTAGCTGAGGGAGCCTTCTTATTGAAACTACTCTATTCAGAGGGAGGTGCGGACCTGCTGTGACACAAGTCTGAAAAAAACTTGTCCTCCCAATACACTCCCCAATACCCTTCCCCAATACACTAGGGGGGTTTGAAGGGGGGGGGTGGGAGGGGGAGGGGGAGGGGGGCATCTTCGAGCAAATGGCGACCCTAACCCTATCTGGAATTCACCCTAAGTTTTCATATGGACGTTTATCAAAGTAATCACGGCGTTTCGGAACAACAGCCGATTCATGATTCAAGGGACATATGTAGCCTTCCTACAAAAAAATACAATGCATGAATAATCCTTTTGAACCACACATATTCAATTCAGAAACATGGACTGAACATTTTGACTTCCACTACATACCTGGTGTTAAAAGAAGTGAACATCTTGATGTAAGCTTCTGGGAACTATACTTGAACAGGTTGCACTATACACAGGTATTGTAGTGTATTGAAAGGGGATGAACAACCATAACTCGGTGAAATACATGCACAGATGGTTATCACACCCACCTCATGAGAGTATGCATGAAAGGACGTTGATGAATGAGGGATGGGACCAAAAAGTGCTGTTGCATTAGGCAAAGAAGTAGGCATGGATGTACTGGGTAACAAGGGCAGTGGCATGGTGAGCGTTGTGCTTCAACGGATGGAAGTGGAGAGAGGATAAAAGAATGAATGGGCAGAAAATTCTGGGCCTGTGGAGACAATGGCATGATTACAGACCCGTTGAAGCGGTAGTGAAGAGGCAGAAGGCGACTGGAGAGAGGGGACAGGAGGGGAAACATCCGGTGACTCAGGCAACCCAGAGGATGAAACTTTGGGGAGCACAGAAGCAGGCATAGACAGTGCAGGAAGAGGAAGGGTTGAGGCTCCCGACAAGGTGTTGGATGATACAGGGGATGGAGGTGATGGAAAGGTACAGAGGAAACAGAAGGAACATGGAAAGGGTAAACGGAGGTTTCTAGGCCAGTGAGAGCAACCATAGGGGCACCCTCTCTCACCCGAGGGGAAACAGGTAACGATGCCATGTGACTGGAAAACCCCCAAATGTGTTATAGATTGTGCTGCATGTGTGAATCAAGTAAGACTGCATCACAGGACTCAACAATCTGATGACGCTCAAGATCCCATAAGTGCCAGGCTTTTGATACGAGAGCTATGTCCAGGAAAAGACTTAGAAAACCCCATGGAGCAAGTTTGGTGCCTTGCTGGGAAATGAGGGCCCAGATGCAGGCAAGACACCCATAGACCCGTGCCAAGCAAAGGTTGGCAGGGCGGCCAAAGCACCGCTTGTAGGCGGTAACATGACGGGGAAGGGGATTGTGAAGCGTACAGTTCTGTACCGACGTCATGCACACATAGCGCCAAAGGCAAATGACTCAAGAAGTCCAGTGTCAACATGCATGGACGGTATGAAATCCATCATGGTACAGTTCCAACACTCTGATACACCATTCTGCTGTGGCGCGTAGGAGGCAGAGAGGTCATGGGTCACGCCATAAGTGGGCACTGGGTCCCATAAGCCCCCCCCCCCCCCCCTCTCCCCTGGAGATTAGATAGAAATCAATCAAAACACTGGTTGGTGTGTTGCTCCGCCTGGACCAATCAGTAGCAAATGAAGGGAACTCCTGTTCTTGCAGTGGAGGCAAAAGACCCAGCAAGAATGTGAGAATTCATCAGTGAGAGTGAACGAAAATCCGCACTCTGCCTGAGACTGAACGAGGAGCGGTCCAATGATAACTATGCACAAGTTTGAGGGGCTGGGAGGTGACAGATCACAAAGGTGGCTACATCCCATGACAAGAAAAGAAATTCGGCTTGAAATGGTTTTTCTAGTTTTGGCCGGGTCAAGATTCACGGGAGGTTTGACACAAAGAAGAGATTCAAGAAGATGGATGGAAATGGTAATGAAAGCAATACAACAATTAATGATGGGAAGAGGAAAACGTTTCCATGTGATAGATGTGTTTGGGATGCAGAGAAATGATAAAGAATGTGGTAAAGTTCTCAACTGCAAAACCATGAAGGAGAACACAGCCATTGGTCCAAAAACTGAAAATGGACTCACCTTCTGTGTGAGGAACGGTGAGCCCATGATGGTCACATCTTTGAAAAGAGAAGTAGGGGGCATTTGTGAGGTACATAGAACCAGCACAGCCATGCAGACAAAAATTTCCAGCATCATGTATGTGCAAATGTTATCCAGATTCCGTCTGCAAGTAGCAGAAAAGGTTGATAGGTCCAAGGACAATGAAATCATCATGGTAACACACCATATGGTGGGTGGCACATGAGTCCACAATCTGGATCCTATTGGTTGATGGAAACTGAGGCAGCCCTCAGGGAGGTGATCAGGCTCACTAAGAGCCGCCTAGGCAGGACCAACTGTTTGTGAGAGGGAGTTGCAGGTTGCACAGACAGAAATTACGGAAGCAAATGTAGGTCTGCAGAGAACGCGAATGTCTGAATCAACTCTTGAGTGAGAAAGTACATCATCACAGCTTTCTAACAAGCCCTTATATGCCTCATTTGGCTAAGGGAGCACTGAGATCCACTCTGTCAAAGCTCACCCTCTAGCACACTCCTAGCCTAGCGGGATGAGCGGCAGTCACCTTGTCACACAAGAGAATTATGTCTCGCACGGCCTGCACGGCTAATAATCATGGACTGGTCCTTCCTTGAAGTCTCTTGGACGTCCTCCAGCCGTCTTTTCTCCTTGAAGGCCGCTCTCAGCCGTCCTGGCCAATAATCCTGCCGCCTTNCACCACCTGCTTCGCCACGAGCTCGCGGATGAAGTGGTACCGCAGGTCGATGTGCTTGGTGCGGGCGTGAAACTCGGCGTTCTTGGTCAGAGCAATGGCGCTCATGTTGTCACAGTAGATGGTGGTCGCTGTGGTCTGCTGCTGTCCAAGGCTTGCCAGCAGCTCACGCAGCC
Source organism: Penium margaritaceum (assembly GCA_023375785.1). NCBI lineage: Eukaryota > Viridiplantae > Streptophyta > Zygnematophyceae > Desmidiales > Peniaceae > Penium > Penium margaritaceum. Next base: position 102,840 of record SZWC01001931.1, read on the forward strand.
ACACGGCTTCCTTTGCTGCTTCACTCAGGGCGATGTACTCTGCTTCGGTGGAGGAGAGGGCGACGCACTCTTGCTTCTTGCTCCTCCAACTAATTGCACCTCCCCCGAGCACAAACACGAACCCACTGGTCGACCTCCTTGTGTCCAAGTCACCTCCCCAATCTGCGTCACTATAGCCGATGAGGATGGGGCTGATGTTGCCGTTGAAGGTGAGGCAAAGGCTGCTACTGCTGTTGAGGTAGCGCAGCACACGCTTAACCGCCTCCCAATGCGGCACACCCGGGTTCGCGCAAAACTTGCTGAGAACTCCCACTGCTTGGCTGATGTCGAGGCGCGTGCCGACTGCTGCGTACATGAGGCTCCCAACTGCTGCTTGGTACGGCACTTCTTCCATGCGGCTGCTCTCTTGCATGCCGCGGGGAGTCTGCGTCATGCTCAGCTTCGCTCCCACTTCCAGTGGTGTCGCGGCTTTACGCGCTCCTGTCATGTTGAAGCGTTTGACGATGTCGCTTACGTACGTGCTCTGTGACAACTCCAAAGTCTGCTGCTGCCGGTCGCGCTTGACCTGAAGGCCAAGGTAGTAACTGAGCTCGCCCATGTCTTTCATGTTGAACCTGGCAGCAAGGGACTGCTTCACATCGTCCAAAAGAGACTTGGAGTCAGATGCAATGAGCAGATCATTAACATAGAGCAAGATGATGACCTGGCTTGCCTCTTGCGTGCGCCCATACACTGCATGGTCAGCTTCACTGCGCACAAAGCCAAGGCCAGCCAGCTGCTCATCCATCTTGTGGTACCATGCACGCGGTGCTTGCTTCAGGCCGTAGAGGGCCTTCACAAGCTTGCACACTAGTTCCTCCTTCCCTTCCACCACATACCCCTCCGGCTGCTCCATGTACACATCCTCCTCGAGGTCACCATTCAGAAATGCACACGTCACATCCATTTGGTGCACCTCCCAGTCCATAGCAGCAGCAAGAGCGAGGATCGCTCGGATGGATGGGAACTTTGCGACAGGTGCAAATGTCTCATTGTAATCCACACCCTCAGTCTGTGCATACCCCTTTGCAACCAGCCGTGCTTTGTACCTGAGCACCTTACCATCCGCACCACGCTTGCGCCTGAAGATCCACCGGCACCCAATCACCCGGCTGCCACGTGGAGCTTCCTCGAGGGTCCAGGTGCCGTTCTTCATGAGCGCACCATACTCCTCGTCTGCTGCGGCATGCCAATCTGCCGCCTCGGCGCTGCGCATGGCTTCAGCGAATGTGGCTGGGTCATCGGTGACTGTGAGGAAGAGAAGCTCGAGGTCAGATGACTCCGTTGGTGGTGGAACGGTGCACAGGTTCACCAGCTCCTCCAACGGCCTCTGTTTGCTTGCGAGGCACTCGGATCACCTCAGCGGCTCCCCACTTTCCTTTGCACCTTTGTTGAGGCGTGCAGACTGTCGTGGCAGCTGCTGTGTGTTGCTTTGCTGCTCCTCCTCATCAGATTCCGCTGCCGGCTCCTTCTCCTTCTCAGCTCCCTCCACCTCCTTGTCGTTGCCGCTGTCACCGCCATCTTTCACACCGTCCTCTTCTGCTACCGGAACTTCTCCCACTTCAGGTACAAGTGCGGGAGCAAGTGGAACAGCAGTCATAGGGCTCCACGTCCAGCCCTTCACTTCCTCTTGGAAGACCACATCACGGCTGCGGATGATCTTGCGTGCGGCGAGGTTGTTGAGGCGGTATCCCATGGTGTCGTAGCCGAGGAAGGCGGCCTTCACCGACTTTGCGTCCAGCTTGTTACGGCTGCCGGTAGGCACGTGCACGAATGCGCCACACCCGAAGACTTTCAGGTGCGTCACAGTTGGCTTGCGTCCCGTCCACGCCTCCTCCGGTGTCATCAGCGGCACTGCGCGCGTGGGACTCCGGTTTTTCAGGTACACGGCAGTGTTGACCGCTTCCGCCCAGAAGGTTGGCGGGAGCTCCGCGTCTTGGAGCATGCTGCGAACACGCTCCATGAGCGTGCGGTTTGCGCGTTCAGTCACGCCGTTCAGCTGCGGTGTTCGAGGTGGGGTGACCTCGTGCTTGATCCCGCGACACTTGAGGAAGGTGCGGAAGTCGTTGGAGAGGTACTCTCCTCCACCATCGGTGCGAAGCACCTTCAACCGCCTACCACTCTCATTCTGTGTAGCAGCAATCCACACCTTGAAAGCATCAAAGCACTCATCCTTTCTAGCCAGAAACGACAAATGTCTTCCTTGACTTGTCATCAATGAACGTGACAAAGTACAACTTGCCGGACAAGGACTGTGATGGCATGGGACCGCACAAATCAGAGTGAACAAGTGAGAGAAGCTCAGTCACCCCCTTCCCTTTCCCCGTGAAAGGAGCGCGGGATTGCTTCCCTTCAATGCAGCTTTCACAAGCCGATGCACCAGGCTGCTTCACCCCCTTGAGCTCCAGGCCGCGGACCATCTGCTGCATGGAGATGATGGCGCCAAAGCCGAGGTGACCAAGCCGACGGTGCCACAGGCCGATGTCGTATTTTCCCTCTCTCGCTGCCAACGCTGAGTCGGCTTCCTACTCCGACGCCACATAAAGACGGTAGAGACCATCCTCCTTGTCCGCTTTTGCAAGAACACGGCCTGCACTTGCAGAGATGATGCACCCACCATTCTCAAAGCGAACCTGCATGCCTTCGGAGATGAGAGATGAGACAGACAGGAGGTTAGCTGCCAGCCCCGGAACATGGAGCACCCCCTTCACACGACGTTCCACGTGCTTGCCCTCAACGGAAGCACAAAATACAATCTCACCCTCCCCAACCGCCATTTGCACATGATTATCCCCCATGTACACTCGACGAGGCTCGATGACGGTGTAGACAACGAACCACTCGCGGCGACACGTCATGTGCCGCGTGGCTCCCGAGTCGATGATCCAGAACAAGGCGGTGGTGTCGGAGACGTGCAGGACCCGGATGGTTGTCACGAATCCACTCCTCTTCTGCTACCGGCTCTGAAGAGCCGGTAGCAGAAGAGGGCAGTGTCAAAGATGGCGGTGACAGCGGCATCGACAAAGAGGTGGAGGGAGCTGAGAAGGAGAAGGAGCCAGTAGCTGAATCTGATGAGGACGAGCAGCAAAGAAACATACTGCAGCTGCCACAAAGATCAGCATGCATCAACAAAGGTACAAAGGACAGTGGGGAGCCGCTGAGGCGATCAGAGCGCCTCGCATGCAAACAGAGGTCGCTGGAGGAGCTCTTAAACCTGTGCACCGTTCCACCACCAACGGAGTCGTCTGACCTCGAGCTTCTCTTCCTCACAGTCACCAATGATCCAGCCATATTCGCTGAAGCCATGCGCAGTGCCAAGGTGGCAGATTGGCGTGCTGCAGCAGACGAGGAGTATGGTGCGCTCATGAAAAATGGCACCTGGACCCTCGAGGAAGCTCCACATGGCAGCCGGGTGATCGGGTGCCGGTGGATCTTCAGGCGCAAGCGTGGTACGGATGGTAAGGTGCTCAGCTCCAAAGCACGGTTGGTTGCAAAGGGGTATGTAAAGACTGAGGGTGTGGACTACAATGAGACATTTTTACCTGTCGCAAAGTTCCCATCCATCCAAGCGATCCTCACTCTTGCTGCTGCTATGGACTGGGAGGTGCACCAAATGGATGTGACGTGTGCTTTTCTGAATGTTGACCTCGAAGAGGATGTGTACATGGAGCAGCCGGAGGGGTATGTGGTGGAGGAAAAGGAGGATTTGGTGTGCAAGCTTGTGAAGGCCCTCTACGGCCTGAAGCAAGCCTCGCAAGCATGGTACCACAAGATTGATGAGCAGTTGGCTGGCGTTGGCTTTGTGCGCAATGAAGCTGACCATGCAGTCTATGGGCACATGCAAGAGGCAAGCCACGTCATCATCTTGCTCCATGTTGATGATCTGCTCATTGCATCTGACTCCAAGTCTCTTTTGGATGATGTGAAATAGTCCCTTGCTGCCAGTTTTGACATGAAGGACATGGGAGAGCTCAGATACTGCCTTGGCCTTCAGATCAAGCGCAACCAGAAGTAACAGACTTTGAAGCTGTTGCAGAGCACGTTTGTGAGCGACATCGTCAAGCGCCTCAACATGGCAGGAGTGCGTAAAGCAGCGACACCACTGGAAGTCGGAGCAAAGTTGAGCATGACGCAGACTCCCCGCGGCATGCAAGTGAGCAGCCGCATGGAAGCAGTGCCGTAACAAGTAGCAGTTGGGAGCCTCATGTACGCAGCAGTTGACACGCGCCTCGACATCAGCAAAGCAGTGGGAGTGCTCAGCAAGTTGTCCGCGAATTCGGGGCATGCCACATTCGGAGGCGGTTAAGCGCGTGCTGCGCTACCTCAACAGTAGCAGCATCCTTTGCCTCACCTTCAATGGCATAAACAGCCCCATCCTTGTTGGCTACTGCAACGCAGCTTGTGGAGGTGACCTGGACACAAGGAGGTCGACCAGTGGGTTTGTGTTTGTACTCAGGGGAGGTGCAATCAGTCGGAGGAGCAAAAAGCAAGAGTGTGTTGCCCTTTCCTCCACCAAAGCTGAGTACATGGCCTTGAGTGAAGCAGCAAAGGAAGCCGTGTGGCTGTGTGAGCTGCTGGAAAGCCATGGAAAGAAGCAGACCACAGCGACTACAATCTACTGTGACAACATGAGCGCCATTCCTCTGACGAAGAACACAGAGTTTCACGCCTGCACGAAGCACATTGACCTGCGATATCACTTCATCCTCGAACTTGTGGCAAAGCAGGTGGTGCAGATCAGGTTCTGCCCTTCAAGTATGATGCTGGCAGACTTCTTGACCAAGCCGCTGGCAGCACACCACTTTCAGCAGCTGAGAGGACAGTGTGGACATGTGTGATTCTTGTTCTCGCAAAGAGAGAGAATGTTGGATATGGGGTGCCAAAAAAAAGTGACCAAATTGGGTTGCTCGATAAAAATCATCAGGTCGAAAAGCAATAGAGGATATTCTTCTGGTTCTGCAGCACTTTACGGAACTCGATTTGGAGTCCGTTTGAGGGAGATATGGAGCTTCAAGGTTTGGTGGAAATGGGTCTGGTTCAAGTGACGGCTCCTGCACTACCAGCACCAATGACGGCCACAATTATTGGCCAGGGACGTTTGGAGTGGCCTTCAAGGTAGAAAGGCGGCAGGAGAACCTTCAGGGAGCATCAAGGTAGGTCCCCACCAAGATTATTGGTTGTGCGCATGGCAGGGATGGTGATTTTCTTGTGTGAGTGTGTAAATGCCACTCATTCGCTAGGCAAGGAGTGTGCTAGGAGGTGAATTTTGACAGAGTGGTTCATCCAGCTCCATGTACTTAGGCTTGTTAGAAAGCTGTGCTAATGTACTTTCTCACTCAAGAGTCAATTCAGACATTCGCGTTCTTTGCAAACCTACATTTGCTTCCGTAATTTCTGCCTTTGCAACCTGCAACTCCCTCTCACAAACAGTTGGTCCTGCCTAGGCAGCTCTTGGTGAGCCTGATCACCTCCCTGAGGGTTGCCCCAGTTTCTATCACCACCAACCACCACCTCCACGCCCACATCTCCTTGGCCAGCCGCTGGATAGACCATGTTGTTCACAACCACCATGGACTTGTCGGAATTGGTGTAGGTGATGAACCCGACCCTTTTGACTTGGGCGTGCTCCTCCGATCCAGAGTCAAGACATTGCCGGCTATCCTTCTTGAGATACTGGTTTGGAGTGCCACTGAGAAGCTTCTTGTTGATTTTGGCGTCCTTGCCACAGGCCTTTGCCTCCTCGGTGCACACACGGGCCTAGTGTCCCTCCTTGCTGCAGTTGAGACATGCACACTTCCTGGCGCCATGCTTGCAGCCGCCATGTCCGCCACCTCCTTTGCTCCCGCTTCAGCCACCACGTGTTCTGGCAACAAGGGCCAATGAGGAAGATGGGGGGTCCCCGCAGCTCCGTCGGTGCACCTCGTTGTGGATACACTCCGTGACTATGCCATAGGTGAGCTTCTCCTGTCCATCCTCCGAAGACAGTGATGAGAGGGTTCCAACTGTCAAGAAGGGCCATGAGGAGGGCCATCGCCTATAGCTATGTGTCGAGCACCCATCCCACATCATTGTATTGTGAGGAAAGTGACTCAATCTGTTGCATGGCGGTGATGACATCATCTCCCTCCTCGATTCTCACCGTGAGGAGTCGATTCATTCGCAAAGATTTTATTCGCAAGCGAGGTGGAGCTCAAAGTGCCACCTCCATAGCCCAGAATTTGGGCCACCTGTACACTTCTGGATGAGCTACGTGTCCTTCTGTGCCATTTGTGAAGTATTCCACTTTAGGTCCTCAGAGTTTGATAGCAACATTGTCCGCGATGACAATCCTGTCTGCTGCGAAAGCCGAGAGCGATGTGCAAACCAGCCAGGGCCATGGGCCCACTACCCTTTGAAACAAGAACTATGACTGTCTGGTGGCGGTTCCAACGTGCCTCAACATGACTTCACAGGTTCATGGCATTGTTTTGTGCACGTTCTGACTCTAAGCATGAGCCCTTATGGTCGCCTCACACTATGTTTGTGGGAGTTGGAAACATATGCAAGAAAGTCACTTTTGCAAAGGGAATCACGGCATTTTGCATTAGTTTTTGGACATTGAAATATTGACAAATTTTAGGGCTAGTCACAAGCTTCCCAATGCACCAAAACACATGCAATTTGGCTAACCCTAGCTCCCGCTACATCAGCCAAAGCGCAGCACCCCAATCCAGCCGCTCAGTTGCCAGCGCGCACGATGTCCGCCCGCCAAGGCGCCCTCACAGCTCTTAGAAGGGAGCCCAGTGGGATGTATTTTCTGCCCAGACCATCTGTGAAAAAATGATAAAAAGGGGTGCCCTCACACATCAAGGACCCATAAAAACGCCTTCCCCGAGGTTCCGATGTCCCTACACATAGTGGCGGTGCCCTCTGTGCTTGTGGGGTGCATTTTGATGACTTAATCATTGGGTTTGTTGATGGGGATTTATGTGGTTTGAATCCTGCCCACGGACCTGCAGTCGGTCCAAGTCCCAGAGTAACAAACTTTACCGCTGAGTTTCGGACTCTGAGCCAGGATTTTGGCAACCTGCAATAGAGGTTCCGGTAGATCTTATCGACCAGACACCTTGGCAGTCTTCCAGGGCTAAAACACCAGATGTACATTTTTTACTAGTTCCGGTGGATTTTTCATCTGCAATCAAATTGCAGCTGACTCCCCGAGCCGCCAGGCACAGCCCAACTTTGGAAGCCCATATCTCCCTGGTTACTTGTCCGATTCCAATGATTAAACCTTCATCGGATTCAGCAACTAGTCACCTTTCAGGACTTCAATCTACTCCAGATTTGTAGTACTCTCTAGGCAGCTAGAGTAAAATGCAAAGATTTTCCCCCCTCCAGAGGCTTATTGACACCTCCTGGCGCCACACCCAAGCATGCTAAGGGGTAAAATGCAATGGTGAGGACAGTGGTTCAGAGGAGCCAGAAGAATATGAGAACGATAATGGTGAATACATGATGGGTGGGGGTGGTTGTTAGGATGATGATAATGATGATGATGATGATGATGATGATGATGATGATGATGATGATGATGATGATGATGACGA
>SZWC01001931.1:110715-130917 GCA_023375785.1 Penium margaritaceum
CAGTGGTTCAGAGGAGCCAGAAGAATATGAGAACGATAATGGTGAATACATGATGGGTGGGGGTGGTTGTTAGGATGATGATAATGATGATGATGATGATGATGATGATGATGGTGATGGTGATGATGATGATGATGATGATGATGATGATGATGATGATGATGATGATGATGGTGATGGTGATGATGATGATGATGATGATGATGATGATGATGATGATGATGATGATGATGATGATGTGAAAGATTTGAGCTAGTTGCTGATTTCCTCAAATCAATGTGATGCAGTTCTATGATACAGATATTGCATGCTTCCATTCTTACACGCTTCCATGCTTTCATACTTGCATGTTTCCATGTTTCTACGAATTTCAAGGCTTCCATACTTCTATACTTAATAAGCATTTCGAGGCTTCTAGGTGTCTGTGCTTCTAATTATTTGAAGGCCTCGAGCTTTCTATGTATCTTTGCTTTGAATTCAGGAAGTTGTGTAGAAAAATATCTCTTAACATGGAACTAGACAGAATACCATGTGACTCAACCAGGCTAACAAATACACAGGAACACATAACAATTAGAAACAAGAGCAACACATGCTGCCATGAAATCTAGTACACCAGAATGATGGTTAGGGTGTCATGCAATATCCATAATGGTGCTGGTGGTCGTTGTGGTGGTGGTTGTGGTTGTGATGGTGATGATGGTGGTGTTGCTGGTGGTGGTTCTTTTTGGTGTGGAAGTGGTGGTGATGGTGATCTTGGTGGTGATGGTTGTGCTGCTGGTGTAGTGATGATAGTGGTGGGGATGCTGCTGCTGTTGGAGGTGGTGGTGAGGTGGTGATCGTGTTGGTGGAGTTTGTGGTGGTGCCGGTGATGGTGGTGGCAGAGATGATGGTGCTGCTGTTTTTGGTGGCAGCGGTGGTGGTGGTGGTGGTGGTGGTGGTGGTGGTGGTGGTGGTGGTGGTGGTGGTGGTGATGGGGAGTGTGAAGAGGGTAGACTCACGAGTCTGAGACCATGGTATTATGATATTCTGGACTAGCGATTCCGAGACAAGAAAAAAAGCACTGATATTGCAACTGGTATTGGACTTGCAAGACCAATTCCATTGCTGGAATTGCGATTCCGGTCTTTTTTACACCCTTACTCTCCGTGCTGAGGTAGAGGGAGCAGTCATCCTTCCGTACTGACATCGCCTGAGGGAGGTACTGGTTGCATGCACAATGCTAGGGGGTGGGGGGTTCACCATTTGTACTGTTAACAGACTTCATGCCAGTGCTAGTGAGGAATATTGTGTCGTGCAGCTTGTCAACAATGTGGTCTGATGTGATGTGCCACTTTGAGTTGAGTCCATTGTGGATAATACATTCCCGGATCCTGCACAGCCTTCATCGTCCTTTGATTGATTCTGTTGCACTCTAGTCTTTGTTGGATGCTAAGTGTGTTACCAATTATGGATATGAGAGTGCCAGAAAGTGACAAAAATAGGTTGCTCGATAAAAATCATCTGGCATGACAGTTGCATAGAGGATGTTTCACAGGTTCTAACGCACTTTACGGAACTTGATTTGGAGTCTGTTTGAGTGAGATATGGATTTCCACAGTTTGGAGATCATGGGACGGGTTCAAGTGACGACCTGAGCACTTTGAGCTCAAAAGGCGGCAGGATTATTGGCCAGGACGGCTGAGAGCGGCCTTCAAGGAGAAAAGACGGCTGGAGGACGTCCAAGAGACTTCAAGGAAGGACCAGTCCATGATTATTAGCCGTGCAGGCCGTGCGAGACATAATTCTCTTGTGTGACAAGGTGACTGCCGCTCATCCCGCTAGGCTAGGAGTGTGCTAGAGGGTGAGGTTTGACAGAGTGGATCTCAGTGCTCCCTTAGCCAAATGAGGCATATAAGGGCTTGTTAGAAAGCTGTGATGATGTACTTTCTCACTCAAGAGTCGATTCAGATATTCGCGTTCTCTGCAGACCTACATTTGCTTCCGTAATTTCTGTCTGTGCAACCTGCAACTCCCTCTCACAAACAGTTGGTCCTGCCTAGGCGGCTCTTAGTGAGCCTGATCACCTCCCTGAGGGCTGCCCCAGTTTCCATCAGTGGTATCAGAGCTAGAACAAGGCTTTGTCTCATCCTTGAGGCATTCCTTGCACCCTGTTGTGTGAGAGAGCCGTTTGTGGACTGGACATTGCACTACCATGGCGACATCCGCTTCTGTGGTGGCCGGCGTCAACATCGCCAAGTTCGAAGGCAAGAACTTCTTCAACTGGAGCAACAACATGAAGATGGTGCTGATGGAGAAGGGTCTCTGGAGTCAGGTGGATGAGAAGGAGAAGGAACTAGCAGAAAGCTCCCTCTCCCCTGTCGAGGCCCGTACCTACCGCGAGAAGCGTGACCGCGCCCTCGCAACCATCTACCTCCACCTCGCCGAACGGCAGCAACTCCTCGTCCGTGGCATCCTCACGCCAAAGGAGGTTTGGAAAAAGCTTGAGTCCACTTATGCTTCCAAGTCAATCCTCATGAACATGCAGCTGCGTTGCTCTTTCACACTGTGAAGATGGATGAGTCCGGATCCATGATTGACTACATCAACATGGTGAAGTCTCTCTTTGACCAGCTTGCTGCGATTGAGGACCCTGTCAAGGAGCGTGTGCTCATGCTAACCATCCTTTCTGGTCTTCCTAGCAGCTACACTCCTCTCATTGTTGCCCTGGACCAGCGTGGCGACAAGCTCTCCCTCGATGATGTGGAGGAGAGCCTGCTGTTTGAGGAGGAGCGGCGCAAGGGGGAGGAGGGCGGAAGCGGACTGGACGTCGCTCTCATCACCAACTTTGGTCATGGGGGCGGTGCTGCACCAACCAGGAGCAACGGCGGAAGAGGAAAGAAGAAGGGGAACCGCCACTACTGCAAGAAGCCGGGCCATTGGGCGCGCGAAAGCCGGAAGAAGAAGGCGGACCTTGCGGCTGGAGTGGGAGCGGGAAAGCAGTCCGACGCTTCCGCAGGAGCAAGTGGAACTGCAGACATAGGGCTCCAAGTCCAGCCCTTCACGTCCTCTTGAAAGACTACTTCACGGCTGTGGATGATCTTGCGAGCAGCGAGGTTGTAGAGGTATCGTATCCCATGGTGTTGTAGCCAAGGAAGGTGGCCTTCACCGACTTTGCGTCCAGCTTGTTACGGCTGCCGGTAGGCACATGCACAAATGCGCCACACCCAAAGACTTTCAGGTGCATCACTGTCGGCTTGCGTTCCGTCCACGCCTCCTCCGGTGTCATCAGCGGCACGGCGCGCGTGGGACTCCGGTTTTTCAGGTACAAGGCAGTGTTGGCCGCTTCCGCCCAGAAGGTTGGTGGGAGCTCCGCGTCTTGGAGCATGATGCGAGCATGCTCCATGAGTGTGCAGTTTGCATGTTCAGCCACGCCGTTCAGCTGCGGTGTTCCAGGTGGGGTGACCTCGTGCTTGATCCCACAACACTTGAGGAAAGTGTGGAAGTTGTTGGAGAGGTACTCTCCTCCACCAGCGGTCCGAAGCACCTTGACCCAGCTACCACTCCCATTCTGTGCAGCAGAAATCCACACCTTGAAAGCATCAAAGCACTCATCCTTTCCAGCCAAGAAGGACACCCACGTCTTCCTCGACTTGTCATCAATGAACTTCACAAAGTACAACTTGCTAGACAGCGACTGTGATAATATAGGACCGCAAAAATCAGAGTGAACGAGTGAGAGAAGCTCAGCCGCCCCCTTCCCTTCCCCCGTAAAAGGAGCGCGAGCTTACTTTTCTTCAATGCAGCTCTCACAAGCGGATGCACCAGGCTGCTTCACCCCCTTGAGATCCAGGCCGCGGACCATCTGCTGCATGAAGATGATGGCGCCAAAGCCGAGGTGACCGAGCCAGCAGTGCCACAGGCTGATGTCGTGTTTTCCCTCTCTTGCCGCCAACACTGAGTCAGCTTCCTTCTCCGACACCATGTAGAGGCGGCAAAGACCTTCCTCCTTGTCCGCTTTTGCAAGCACGCGCTCCTCACTTGCAGAGATGGTGTAGCCTCCATTCTCAAAGCAAACCTGCATGCCTTTGGAGATGAGAGATGAGACAGGGAGGAGGTTAGCTGCCAGCCCCGGAACATGGAACACCTCCTTCACACAACGTTCCACGTGCTTACCCTTAACGGAAGCACAAAACACAATCTCACCCTCCCCAACCGCCATTTGCACATGGTTGTCCCCCATGTACACCCGACGAGGCTCAATGACGTTGTAGACTGCAAACCACTCCCGGCAACATGTCATGTGCCGCGTGGCTCCCGAGTCGATGATCCAAAACAGGACGGTGTTGTTTGAGACGTGCAGGAACCGGATGGTTTTCATAAATCCACTCTCCCAATCTGCGGCGTTCGCGGAAGCGTCGGACTGTTTTCCCGCTCCCACTCCAGCCGAAAGGTCCGCCTTGTTCTTCTGGCATTCGCGCACCCAATGGCCCGGCTTCTTGCAGTAGTGGCAGTTCCCCTTCTTCCCCTCTCTTCCACCGTTGCCCCTGGTTGGTGCAGCACCACCGCCATGACCAGAGTTGGTGATGAGAGCAACGTCCAGTCCGCTTCCGCCCTCTTCTCCCTTACGCTGCTAGTCCTCAAACAGCAGGCTCTCCTTCACACAATTGAGAGAGAGCTTGTCGCCGCGCTGTTCCAGGGCAACAATGAGAGGAATGTAACTGCTAGGAAGACTAGAAAGGATGGTTAGCATGAGCACATGCTCCTTGATAGGGTCCTCAATCGCAGCAAGCTGGTCAGAGAGATACTTGACCGTGTTGATCTAGTCAATCATGGATCTGGACTCATCCATCTTCAGAGTGTGAAAACGACGACACAGTTGCATATTCATGAGGATTGACTTGGAAGCATAAGTGGAATCAAGCTTTTTCCAAACTTCCTTTGGCGTGAGGAGGCCACGGACGAGGAGTTGCTGCTGTTCCGTGAGGTGGAGGTAGATGGTGGCAAGGGCGCGGTCACGCTTCTCACAGTGGGTAGGGGCCTGGACAGGAGAGAGGGAGCTCTCTGCTGGTTCCTTCTCCTTCTCATCCACCTGGCTCCACAGACCCTTCTCCATCAGCACCATCTTCATGTTGTTGCTCCAGTTGAAGAAGTTCTTGCCTTCAACCTTGGCGATGTTGACGCTGGCCACCACAGAAACCGATGTCGCCATGGTAGTGCAACATTCAGCCCACAAACGGCTCTCTCACACAAAAGGGTGCAAGGAATGCCTCAAGCATGAGACAAAGCCTTGTTCTAGCTTTGATGCCATTGATAGAAGCTGGTTCAGCCCTCAGAGAGGTGATCAGGCTCACCAAGAGCTGCCTAGGCAGGACCAACTGTTTGTGAGAAGGAGTTGCAGGTTGCACACACTGAAATTACGGAAGCGAATGTAGGTTTGCAGTGAATGCGAATGTCTGAATCAACTATTGAGTGAGAAAGTGAATTAGCACAGCTTCCTAACAAACCTAGGGATGCCTCATTTGGAACATGGAGCTGGAAGAAGCACTCTGTCAAAGTTCACCTCCTAGCACACTCCTAGCCTAGGGGGATGAGCGGCAGTCACACTCTCACACAAGAGAATTACCATCCCTGCCATGTGCACAACCAATAATCTTGGTGGGGACATTCCTTAAAGCTTTCTGAAGGTCCTCATGCCGTCTTTGTACCTTGAAGGCCGCTCCAAACCTCCCTGGCCAATAATTCTGGCCGTCATTGGTGCTGGTAGTGCAAGAGTCGCCACTTGAACCGAACCCATTACCACCAAACCTTGAAAATCCATATCTCTCTCAAACGGACTCCGGATCAAGTTCCGTTAAGTGCTACAGAACCAGAAAAAAATCCTCTTTTTGCTTTTTTGACCTGATGATTTTTATCTAGCAACCCACTTTGGTCACTTTTTTTTTGGCACCCCATATCCAACAGGTGGTAAGCAGGTGCAGTGCGTCATCAAGGACGTGCAGCACGTACCTGGCTTGGCTGAAATTCTGAGGTTCAGCTATTTGACAGACAAAGGTTACAAGGTGCCGTTCAGGAGAAAGGAGTTACGCATTTGGAAGGACAGTAGCAGCGAGACCATGCTAGAGGCAAATTGCAAGGGAGGCCTCTACATCATGGAGACCAGAGGAGGGGGGCTGATCTGGAGTTTCAACGTTGATGACTAGGGAATTTTGCACCCATATTCATGAAGGATATGGCAAAGCGCAAGCTGGTATGCAGTCTTGACATCGACAGTGCGAAAGCGGTGACAGATGTAACAAAGCACCAAAACTGTGAGCCTTGTGTTTTGGGCAAGGCGCGGTGCAAACCGTTCAACGAGAACGTGAATCACACCTCAAACCTGCTAGATGTGGTGCACAATAATGTGCGCAGACCATTCAAGATGGCGTCAAAGAGCGGTGCGTGTTGTTTCTGACCATCATAGATTACTACAGTAGAAAAATCTACGTGTACTTCATGAAGTGGAAAGGCAAGGTCCTCGACTGGCTGAAGGAGGATGTCGCCATCGTGGAGTGGGAGACTGACCGGAAGGTCAGAGAGCTATGCAGCAACAATAGCAGAGATTACGTGGGCTGTAGCGGGTGGCTGAAGCAGCAGGGCATAGAATGGGAACAAAAAACTCTGTATTTGCCTCATTCTAATGGCATGGCAGAGCGGACTAACCAGACGCTGCTGAACATGATACAGACCATGTTGGTGGATGCAGAATCGCCAAAAAGCTTCTGGGCAAAAGCGGTGCGTACGGCAAGCTACACTATCAAACTCACCCTGAAAGCAGTGCTGCAGAGGAAGATAGGCTGGAAGACACCACATGATGTTTGGAGTGGGCGCAAGCCAAGTGTAGCACACCTGAAAGTGTTCGGGTGCAAGGCACATGCAATGGTGCAGGTTGCGTAGTTGCGCGACAGCAAGCTCGAGCCGCAGGCAAAGTTGTATCTCTTCCTTGGCTATGAGAGTGTACATAAGGTGTACCAGCTCTGCGACATGCACAAGGAGGAGGTAACCCACAGCCGAGATGTCAGTTTTGATGAGTGGCAGAGTTACATCAGCAGCAATGACGTGGGCGTGGTGGACTCTCCAAAGATGGGGGAGTGGTTCTAGCTTGTTGACTATGAGAAGGAGGTGGAGGATGCCAAATTTGAGGATGTGGCATCCAAGCGCAGTTGTGCACCAGCAGTTACAGCTGACATGGAGCATTCCGATGAAGACCAATCTGATGAGGAGATCCATCGGAAGGATCCGGCGGATGCCGCAAAAAGGGTGCCAAGGTATGCACTCATGGCGGAGAATACATTGGTGGAAAAATCATAATACATGTCATCCATCAGGAGTGAGAAGAGATCATCAGGGAGCCTTCCAATCAATGATTCACTGGAGCGTGCAGAGTTGGAGGGATTGCAGCAGAACAACAAGGCGCCAACAAAACTGCAGTGCCGCATTGAGACGCAGGAGAAAGCGGGAAAGCAATTCACCGCAAGCACTGGTCGATAGATCAGCATGGCATGGTGCATGCCGGTTGCATCAACAGAGGAGAAGACTGTGCAATAGGTGCTTGCACAGCCCAAAGGGGAGCAATGGGATGCAGCCATTGAATTAGAGCTGGCGTCCATCACTCATAATGACACATGGGAACTGATTGACAGGCCAAAAGATGCCAATGTCATTGGCTCAGTGCGGTTCTTAAAGACGAAGTTCACATAGGAAAGTGTGTTTGAAAGACTTAAGGTGCGGCTAGTGGCAAAGGGCTATGTGCAGCATAAGGAAAAGCACTAAGATGAGAAGGTCACTCCCGTCACCAAGCGCACCAGCATCTGAGTGATCCTTGTGGTGGCAGCCACGAAGGAAATGGAGCTCCAACAAATGGTCACAAAGATTGCCTTCGTCAATGACATCATAGACAAAGGGATCTACATGGAGGTGCGGGAGGGAGTGGAGGCGCCGGAGGGCAAGGTGTGCAAGCTGCGGAAGTCCTTGTATGGGCTCAAACAATCTGAACAATGCTGATGCTAACAGATTGACAGCTTCATGGCACAACTTGGTTTCAAGCGCTGTGAGTCGGATCACAGCGTGTATGTGCGGCACAAAAAACAGCTCCATCACATCTTCACACTATGCGTGGATGACCTGCTTTTGTGCTCAACGGACATGCCAATCCTACAGCGGCTAAAAGAGCAGGTGAAGACCGGATTCTAGATGTCAGACATGAGGGAGCTGGAGCACTACCTCGGGGTGAGCATGACACTAAATCCAGAGGACACGCACGCTTGAGCTAGGACAGGCCAAATGTGTGGCTGAGGTGGTTAAGTGGTATAGCATGGAGGATTGCAAACCATTTGGCAGTCCAGTCTCCACCACCTATGAACTGAGTGCGGCAATGATGTCGCAAACAAAAGGAGTGTCGGAAAACATACCAGGGGTTCCTTTCCAATCGGCGGTAGGCAGCCTCATGTACGCTATGGTAGCAACTCGACCAGACTTGGCCTATGCGGTGGTCCAAGTGAGCATGTATATGGCCGATCCAAGGCCACTACACTGGAAGGTGGTCAAGTGCATCCTCTGCTACCTGCAGGTGACGCAACATGTGTGCTTGAGGTTTGACGGCAAAGGGCGGTCAGACCCTTTGCGTCTAATCTGCTATAGGAATGCAGACAACGCTGGCGATGTGGGCAAGGGGAATTCCACATCCGGCTACGTGTTCTTTCTTGGTGGTGCAGCAGTCTCATGATGCAGCAGAAAGTAAGACCACATCACCACCTCCACAGTAGAGTTGGAGAACATCACGTTGGCCGAAGTGGTCAAGGAGGCAGTATGGTTTCGCAGGTTGTTGGGGAAGCTGGGGGTAGTGCAACAAAAGCCAACAGTGGTTCAAGAGGACAACACCGGCGCAATCTCTTTGACCAACAACCCTACGCAGCACAGTAGGGTAAAGCAAATCGACGTGCATTACCATTATGTACAAGACATGGTGAAGAAGGGACAGGTGGTGCTGCAGCACTGAAGCACGCGCCACATGCTTGTGGATTACTTGACGAAAGCGCAACCAGTGAATCAGTAAATGATGAGTGTGGCCAGACTTAGGATGACCAGCTGTGAAGGGCTGGAGGGCGCAGCGGAAGATGAGTGAGAGCAAGCAGGAGCAGCAGGCATGATAGGTGCAAGGGGAAGGAAGTTGTGTTTTCCCCCTTAGCATGTCCAAGTGTGGCACAGGGAGGCATCAACAAGCCGCTTGAGGGGAGAAAATCCTTGTATTTTTGTCTAGCTTCCTAGAGATTCATGCAAATCCAAATTAGACTGAAGTTCCTGAAAGTTAATAAGTCGTTGAATCCGGTGAAGATTGAATCACCAGGGGAGTCGGGCGGGATTTGACTGCCGGTGAAAAATCATCCAGAATGAGCAACAAATGTATGTCTGGTGGTTTAGCCCCGGAACACTGCCAAGGCTTCCAGTGGATAAGATCCACCAGAATTTATAGTACAGGTTGTTAGTGAGGGACTTGGCCAAAATCCAGGCTCAGAGTCTGAAACACATCAATCCCCATCACCAAACTCGATGATTAACTCATCAAAATGCACCCCAAAATCATAGGGGCACTGCCACTATGTGTAGGGATACTTGCATCTTCGGAAAGGCATTTTGATGGGTCTTGATGTGTTAGGGCGCCTCAGCGGGCGGACATCGTGGGCGGCGCGAACTGAGCAGTTGGATTAGGGTGCTATGCTTTGGCTAACGTAGCAGGAGCTATGGTTAACCGAATAACAAGCAGCTTGGTGCGTTCGGAAGCTTGTGACTATCCCTACAATCATTACTTCAATTCAATGTCTAAAAACTAGTAAAAAATGCCATTTTTCCCTTTGTATAATTGACTTTCTCGCAACTCTTTCCAACTGGCACAAACGTAGCATGAGGCGACCAGTAAGCTCATGCTCAGACTCAGAACTGGCACAAAACAAAGTCGTGAACACAGCAAATTCCTGTCGGGGCATGTTGGAGCTTCCACCACTCAGTTCGAGTTTTTCTGACACTCACCACTCTCTTGCTGTTTCTGTTAAAAGTCGTAAGTATCCCATGCTGTATCGTCCTCCTCTGGAGCACCCTCCTGGCCTTGCCTCTGAGCTGTTTTTGATGGCCTTCCTTGCTTCTCTTATTGCTGCCTTTGCCTTCGCCTTGATCTCGAGCAACTCCTCTTCCACAATGGTTGCCACTCGGAAAATCCTTTAGTTCAGGGTCCTTGATCCAAGTTTTGAGGGACAGCAGGTCCTGAGATTTCAGCTGCGAGAGTGAATGATGGAACTCAGTCACTACCCTTCCAACTAGCAAAAACATGCACTCCGACAGAGTGTTTGTCGCTGGCACCGCCAACACGTCCTGCACGACCAGGACGAGTTGGGTAGTGGATTCATTTTTCCTTGTCAAACGTCAACATGTTACAATGACTGCCTCCATTTGCTTCCTTCTTGTACAGCTCAACCTCGTCTTTGACATTTTCTTGCACAAACATCTGCTCTGTTGTCTCAGGTTCATCCTACAACTTGTCCATTGGGTCCGCTATTGCAGCCTCTACCATGCTCTGTCGCCTAACCTTATCGCGCCCCTTCTTTGCTGCTGCTTCTGGACCACGCAGCTGTTGGCTGCTGCCAGATGCTGCTGCTTGTACTCTGCTGTTGCTGCTGATGTTACTGGCGTGTTGGTAGACATTGCCAAGTAGTTTTTGTTGTCAGGTTCTGTTTCTTCTGTCACAGCCTTGGCAGCAGCTGCAGCTTCTGCAGCTGCAGCTGCTTCCCTATGTTTCTCCTATAGCTTGGCAAAGAAGGGATTGAATGAATCAAGCACCTTTGCCCCTAGCTCCACGGTTGACTTGATGCTGAGGAGCTTCACCCAAAACAACACCCAAAAAATGAACAAATGTTTAGCATGGATAACCTAGAATGATAGAGATTCAATCATGAGCATAAACCAGCTTCAATGTACTTATCCCACCACCACCACCACCACCACCACCACCACCACCACTACCGCTGCCGTGGCCGCCGCCGCCGCCGCCACCGCTACCACTACTACCACCAGCACCAGCACCAGCACCACAACCACTACCACTACCACCACCACCTGTACCACACCAACCATGGAGAGGTGTCCAAGAGGTGTACCTTGTGCACGCACTCAAAGAAATAGATCCGGAAACGAGGGTCAACCAAAGTTGCCACAACGTCGCGGATGCTGCACTTTTCATGTACTTCTCAAGATGCAGTTAAAATCACAAAGGAAGGGACATGTTGAAGCATAGATTTGAAGCAGATTATACATGTGAAACCAATGCATATGGTCAAAAATGGAGATGGCAATATGCACCAGCACCAGCACCAAGACCACCTCCACCACCATCACCACCATAACTTCCACCACCACTATCATAATCACCACCCACCACCACCACCACCACCACCACCACCACCACCACCACCACCACCACCACCCCCAACAACAGAAGCAGCAAAAGGACAGAGATTTCTCACCTTGTCCACATCACAGGAGATCGCTGGCTGCTATTCCATCTCGTGGGGGTGTCGAGGTGCAAGGAGAGGTAGTTGACACGACAGGCCTGACAAGTATTGATAAGTGACTGCTCACACTTTGCAGATGGCTGACATGGTTCACAATGTCTCAGGCCACCTTAAGGTGCACCTCCACCTGATCCACTGCAATATAGTCTTTCACAGCCAAGTTCAAGATGTGGCCGGTGCAACAAATGTGGCCGTCCTTGTCAAAGCTGTTGTTTTGTAATACCAAGCAATGATCCACCATGGAGTCGTTCCCACTAACATTGTCCATTGTGGCACAATAGATCCTGTCCCAAATCCCCCACTCCTTCACAGTATCTGAGAACAGGTGAAAGACAATGGTAGAAGTTCCGTCATTGGAGCAAGATGGGAGGGCCAAGGCTATGCGTTGCATCAGCCAGTCAGCAATGCAGTGCGCGGTCACACTCAGGTACTTGTAATTAGCATCATATTTTCAACCATATGTCATGAACAAAACACCTGAGACAAGCTCCAAAAACATCTTTCTCACTTTCTTGCGGAAATCTGCAGCTCTGTTCTTTAACAGCGGCATCAATTCATCCTACCAGGCACAATAGCAAATCGGTTGCTGTGCAAGACATCTTGCCAAAGCCAGAATGATTCTATGATCAGAAAACTTTGAAACATGTCCACATCGTGCTTCCAAATGCAGCAGTGGAAGCAACGTTTGTTGAAAACCAGCCCAACACCCGCGGCACCACGTGCAACATGTGTATTTGTACTGTCCGACTCGGCTGCCATGTTTTCTGTAGCCTTTGCTGTACCAAGCATGCTTTCTTGCACCTCCAATGCACTGAAATCCTTATTTTTCTCTTTGTGACCAAGCCAGAGGTGTTTCCACATGCCTAAGATGTTGCCTTAGCTTAGAGCGTACGCCGCCTTCAGGCCTGTGCGCTTCAGACACAGCGTGCACGCTGCCCTTGGCTCCCCATCGGTCACCACACAGGTGAACACAGTCCACACAACAGACGGTTTTGCCTTGCATTTTTCCACCCACCCACGCACGTTCAGCATTGCCTGGATGACCATGCCACTGGGCTTGGAGGCCAATGCACTGAGCGTTTGCTTCTGCTGGCTCTGCTGCAGAAAATTTTGTTGCTAATTCTGTTCCTGCTGTGACTGCGGAAGCTGCTATTACAAACCCTGAGTAGCCATTTCCACTGCTACAGCCTGGCCTGGTGGCCGGGCTGAAGGAACAGTTGATAGAAACTGGGGCAGCCCTCAGGGAGGTGATCAGGCTCACTAAGAGCCGCCTAGGCAGGACCAACTGTTTGTGAGAGGGGGTTGCAGGTTGCACAGACAGAAATCACGGAAGTAAATGTAGGTTTGCAGAGGATGCAAATGTCTAAATCAACTCTTGATTGAGAAATCACATTGTCATAGCTTTCTAACAAGCCCTTATATGCCTCATTTGGCCTAGGGAGCACTGAGATACACTCTGTCAAAGTCTACCCTCTAGCACACTCTCCTAGCCTAGCGGGATGAGCGGCAGTCACCTTGTCACACAAGAGAATTATGTCTCANAACTCTCCCTTTCCAAGCGTGCGTTCGTCGAACACGACGTCGCGGCTCCTCACGAGCTTGCCTGCTGCCTGGTCCCAGAGCCGATAGGCTTTGTGTGATGTGTTGTACCCAACCATGACGCACTTCCTGGAACGTACGTCTAGCTTGCCTCCACCTTCTCCCGACTGGATCTTCATCCATGCAGTTGACAGAAACACCTTCAGATGAGATGCGTTGGGTTTCTTTCCCGACCATGCTTCTTGTGGGGTCTTCAACTGCTTGTCCTTCTCCTTTCCACGCTTCTGCAAGGCGGTCGCTGGAATGAGGTTCAAGAGGTAGCAAGCCGTTGTTGCTATTTCAGCCCAAAAGCGAGGTGGGAGCTTGGCATCGAAGAGCATGCTTTGCACCATGTCGAGTAGGGTCTGGTTCATCCTCTCGGTAACACCGTTGCTTTGGGGGTTGTAAGGGGTGGTTTGCTCATGGCGGATGCTGATGAAAACTGGAGCAGCCCTCAAGGAGGTGATCAGGCTCACTAAGAGCCGCCTAGGCAGGACCAACTGTTTGAGAGGTAGTTGCAGGTTGCACAGACATAAATTACGGAAGTGATTGTAGGTTTGCAGAGAATGCGAATGTCTAAATCGACTCTTGCGTGAGAAATTACATTGGGAGGGATTTTCTGCCTGGACCATCTTAAAAACCAAAAAAAAAAACATTGTCACAGCGTTCTAAAAATCCCTTATATGCCTCATTTGGCCTAGGGAGCACTGAGATACACTCTGTCAAAGTCTACCCTCTAGCACACTCTCCTAGCCTAGCGGGATGAGCGGCAGTCACCTTGTCACACAAGAGAATTATGTCTCAAACGACTTGGACGACCAACAATCGTGGTCTGCACCTTCCTTGAAGTCTCTTGGAGGTCCTCCAGCCACCTTTTCTTCTTGAAAACCGCTCTCAGCCGTCCTGGCCAGTAATCCTGTCACCTTTTGAGCTCAAAGTGCTCAGGTCGTCACTTGAACCCGACCCATGATCTCCAAACTTTGGAAATCCATATCTCACTCAAACGGACTCCGTATCGAGTTCCATAAAGTGCGTTGGAGCCTGTGAAATATCCTCTATGCAACTGTCATGCCAGATGATTTTTATCAAGCAGCCTATTTTTGTCACTTTCTGGCACTCTCATATCCATCATTCTCCCACTTTGCCAGGATGAAAATCACACAAGTCCGCACTGTCCCCTCAGCTGCTGAAAGCAGTGCGCTGCCAGCGGCTTGGTCAGGAAGTCTTCCAGCATCATGCTTGAAGGGCAGAACTTAATCTGTACCACCTGCTTTGCCACGAGCTCGCGGATGAAGTGAAACCGCAAGTCGATGTGCTTGGTGCCGGCGTGAAACTCTGTGTTCTTCGTCAGAGCAATGGCGCTCATGTTGTCACAGTAGATGGTGGTGGCTGTGGTCTGCTGCTGTCCAAGGCTTGCTAGCAGCTCACACAGACACACAGCTTCCTTTGCTGCTTCACTGAGGGCGATGTTCTCTGCTTTGGTGGAGGAGAGGGCAACGAGCTCTTGCTTCTTGCTTCTCCAACTGATTGCACCTCCCCCAAGCACAAACACAAACCCAATGGTTGACCTCCGTGTGTCCAGGCCACCTCCCCAATCTGCATCACTGTAGCTGATGAGGATGGGACTGTTGTTGCTGTTGAAGGTGGGGCAAAGGCTGCTGCTGCTGTCGAGGTAGCGCAGCACGCACTTGACCGCCTCCCAATGCGGCACGCCCGGATTCGCGCAAAACTTGCTTAACACTCCAACTGCTTGGCTGATGTTGAGGCACGTGCCGACTGCTGCATACATGAGGCTTCCAACAGCTCCTTGGTACGGCACTGCTTCCATGCGGCTGCTCACTTGCATGCTGCGGGGAGTCTGCGTCATGCTCAGCTTCGCTCCCACTTCTAGTGGTGTTGTTGCTTTGCGCGCTCCTGCCATGTTGAAGCGCTTGATGATGTCGCTCACGTACGTGCTTTGCAACAACTCCAAAGTCTGCTGCTGCCGGTCGCGCTTGACCTGAAGGCCAAGGTAGTAACTGAGCCCTCCCATGTCTTTCATGTCAAACCTGGCAGCAAGGGACTGCTTCACATTGTCCAAAAGAGACTTGGAGTCAGATGCAATGAGCAGATCATCAACATAGAGCAAGATGATGATCTGGTTTACCTCTTGTGTGCGCCCATAGACAGCATGGTCTGCTTCACTGCACACAAAGCCAAGGCCAGCTAGCTAGTCATCCATCTTGTGGTACCATGCTCGCGGGGCTTGCTTCAGGCCGTAGAGGGCCGTCACAAGCTTGCACACCAAACCTTCCTTCCCTTCCACGACAAAGCCCTCCGGCTGCTCCATGTACACATCCTCCTCAAGGTCACCATTCAGAAATGCACACGTCACATCCATTTGGTGCACCTCCCAGTCCATAGCAGCAGCAAGAGCGAGGATCGCTCGGATGGATGGGAACTTAGCGACAGGTGCAAATGTCTCATTGTAATCCACACCCTCAGTCTGTGCATACCCCTTTGCAACCAGCCGTGCTTTGTACCTGAGAATCTTNGCTTGCTTCAGGCCGTAGAGGGCCTTCACAAGCTTGCACACCAAACCTTCCTTCCCTTCCACGACAAAGCCCTCCGGCTGCTCCATGTACACATCCTCCTCAAGGTCACCATTCAGAAATGCACACGTCACATCCATTTGGTGCACCTCCCAGTCCATAGCAGCAGCAAGAGCGAGGATCGCTCGGATGGATGGGAACTTAGCGACAGGTGCAAATGTCTCATTGTAATCCACACCCTCAGTCTGTGCATACCCCTTTGCAACCAGCCGTGTTTTGTACCTTAGAACCTTACCATCCGCACCACGCTTGCGCCTGAAGACGCACCGGCATCCGATCACCCGGCTGCCTCGTGGAGCCTCCTCGAGAGTCCAGGTGCCGTTCTTCATGATCGCACCATACTCCTCATCTGCTGTGCCACGCCAATCTGCCGCCTCTGCACTGTGCATGGCTTCAGCGAATGTGGCTGGGTCATCGGTGACTGTGAGGAAGAGAAGCTCGAGGTCAGACGACTACGTTGGTGGTGGAACGGTACACAAGTTCACCAGCTCCTCCAGCGGCCTCTGTTTGTTTGCAAGGCGCTCGGATCGCCTCAGCAGCTCCCCACTGTCCTTTGTACCATTGTTGAGGCGTGCGGACCATCGTGGCAGCTGCTGTGCGTTGCTTTGCTGCTCCTCCTCATCATATTCTACTGCCAACTCCTTCTCCTTATCAGCTCCCTCCACCTCCTTGTCGTTGCCGTTGTCACCGCCATCTTCTGCACCGCCCTCTTCTGCTACCGGTACTTCTCCCACTTCTGGTACAAGTGCGGGAGCAAGCTGAGCTGCCGACATAGGGCTCCAAGTCCAGCCCTTCACTTCCTCTTGGAAGACCACGTCACGCCTGCGGATGATCTTGCGTGCGGAGAGGTTGTAGAGGCGGTATCCCATGGTGTCATAGCCATGGAAGGCAGCCTTCACCGACTTCACGTCCAGCTTGTTACGGCTGCCGGTAGGCACATGCACGAATATGCCACACCCGAAGACTTTCAGGTACGTCACTGTTGGCTTGCGTCCTGTCCATGCCTCCTCCGATGTCATCAGCGGCACGGCGCGCGTAGGGCTTTGGTTTTTCAGGTACACGGCGATATTGACTGCTTTCGCCCAAAAGGTTGGCGGGAGCCCCGTGTCTTGAAGCATGCTGTGAACACGCTCCATGAGTGTGTGGTTTGCGTGTTCAGCCATGCCATTCAGCTGCAGTGTTCCAGGTGGGGTGACCTCGTGCTTGATCCCGTGACGCTTGAGGAAGGTGCGGAAGTCGTTGGAAAGGTACTCTCCTCCACCATCGGTGCGAAGCACCTTCAACCGCCTGCCACTCTCATTCTGTGCAACAGCAATCCACACCTTGAAAGCATGAAAGCACTCATCCTTTCCAGCCAGGAACGACACCCACGTCTTCCTCAACTTGTCATCAATGAACGTGACAAAGTACAACTTGCCGGACAAGGATTGTGATGGCATGGAATCGCACAAATTAGATTCAACGAGTGACAGAAGCTCAGCCGCCCCCTTCTCCTCCCCGGTGAAAGGAGCGCGGGCTTGCTTCCCTTCAATGCAGCTCTCACAAGCCGATGCATTAGGCTGCTTCACCCCCTTGAGCTCCAGGCCGCGGACCATCTGCTGCATGGAGATGATAGCGCCAAAGCCGAGGTGACCGAGCCGGCGGTGCCACAGGCTGATGTCGTGTTTTCACTCTCTCACCACCAACGCTGAGTCGGCTTCCTTCTCCGACGCCACGTAGAGGCCGTAAAGACCGTCCACCTTGTTTGCTTTTGCAAGCACACGGCCTGCACGGGCAGAGATGGTGAAGCCACCATTCTCAAAGAAATCCTGCATGCCTTCGGAGATGAGAGATGAGAGAGAGAGGAGGTTAGCTGCCAGCCCCGGAACATGGAGCACCTCCTTCACACAACGTTCCACTTGCTTACCCTCAATGGAAGCACAAAACAAAATCTCACCCTTGCCCCCCCGCCATTTACACATGATTGTCCCCCGTGTACACCCGTCAAGGCTCAATAACAGTGTAGACAACGAACCACTCCCGGCAACACGTCATGTGCTGCGTGGCTCCCGAGTCGATGATCCAGAGCAGGGCGGTGTTGTCGGAGACGTGCAAGACCCGGATGGTTTTCATGAATCCACTCTCCCAATCAGCGGCGTTTGCGGAAGCGTCAGACTGTTTTCCCGCCCCCACTCCAGCCGCAAGGTCCGTCTTCTTCTTCCAGCATTCGTGCATCCAATGGCCCGGTTTCTTGCAGTAGTGGCAGTTCCCCTTCTTCTTCCCTCCTCCACCATTGCTCCTGGTTGGTGTAGCACCGCCCCCATGACCAAAGTTGGTGATGAGAGCGACGTCCAGTCCGCTTCCGCCCTCCTCTCCCTTGCGCCGCTCCTCCTCAAACAGCACGCTCTCCTCCACATCATTGAGGGAGAGCTTGTCGCCACGCTGGTCCAGGGCAACAATGAGAGGACTGTAGCCGCTAGGAAGGCCAGAGAAGGTGGTTGGAATGAGCACACACTCCTTGACAGGGTCCTCAATCGCAGCAAGCTGGTCAGAGAGAGACTTCACCATCTTGATGTAGTCAATCATGGATCCGGACTCATCCATCTTCACGGTGTGAAAGCGACGACGCAGCTACATGTTCATGAGGATTGACTTGGAAGCATAAGTGGAATCAAGCTTTTTCCAAACCTCCTTTGGTGTGAGGATGCCACGGACGAGGAGTTGCTGCCGTTTGGCGAGGTGGAGGTAGATGGTTGCGAGGGCGCAGTCACGCTTCTCGTGGTAGGTACGGGCCTCGACAGGTGATAGGGAGCTTTCTTCTGGTTCCTTCTCCTTCTCATCCACCTGGCTCCAGAGACTCTTCTCCATCAGCACCATCTTCATGTTCTTGCTCCAGTTGAAGAAGTTCTTGCCTTCGAACTTGGCGATGTTGACGCCGGCGACCACAGAAGCAGATGTCGCCATGGTAGTGCAACGTTCATCCCACAAACGGCTCTCTCACACAACAGGGTGCAATGAATGCCTCAAAGATGAGACAAGGCCTTATTCTAGCTCTGATACCACTGATAGAACCTGGGGCAGCCCTCAGGGAGGTGATCAGTCTCACCAAGAGCCGCCTAGGTAGGAGCAACTGTTTGTGAGAGGGGGTTGCAGGTTGCACAGACAGAGATTACGGGAGCAAATGTAGGTTTGCAAAGGATGCTAACATCTGAATCAACTATTGAGTGAGAAAGTAAATTGTCACAGCTTTCTAACAAGCCCTTGTATGCCTCCTTTGGCCTAGGGAGCACTGAGATGCACTCTGTCAAAGTCTACCCTCTAGCACACTCTCCTAGCCTAGCGGGATGAGCGGCAGTCACCTTGTCACACAAGAGAATTATGTCTCACACCACTTGGACGACCAACAATCGTGGTCTGCACCTTCCTTGAAGTCTCCTGGAGGTCCTCCAGCCAGCTTTTCTCCTTGAAGGCCGCTCTCAGCCGTCCTGGCCAGTAATCCTGCTGCCTTTTGAGCTCAAAGTGCTCAGGTCGTCACTTGAACCCGACCCATCATTTCCAAACTTTGGAAATCCATATCTCACTCAAACGGACTCCGTATTTAGTTCCGTAAAGTTTGTTGGAACTTATGAAACATCCTCTATGCAACTGTCATACCAGATGATTTTTATCGAGCAACCTATTTTTGTCACTTTCTCGCACTCTCATATCCATCAACAGTGTCTTAGAAAAACATAAAAATCAATGCACGATGCTATGTGCACCGTGCGAGTGGTGGGAGCGTGCTCAGACCCAGCCCATGGATGAAACTCTAGCGTGCAACCCTAACAAGAGGCATCAAATCTGGACAGGGAAATGATGCTTTGAAGCCAAGCTTCCCCAAACAATGCGAGAAATGTGCGGCAGTGTATGTGTAAGAAAACATTGTCGGTGGGGGCATTAGGGGGGCTTGGAGTGTCATCAATCAGCCCGAAAATGGTCAACGTTCAACTGGACTCCCAGGTGTCCTCGACCCCGTCCCCCCCCCACCCTCCCCCACCCCCCACTGCTTGCGGGTCTTGCGATTCTCGCTGATGGACTTGGTATTGCGGGTTGATTCCAAGGAATGGCCTCCGCACCGTGATTTTGGACCTGATCCCGGAATCATGAGTCTTGGACTTGATACCCTTCTTTTGGTGTACAGGCTTAAACGCAAGAAACCATTTGCTTCATCCCGAGAGGAAAATTTTATGCAAAAGCAGTATGTGAATGATCAGTAATACTCATAGATGCACCTGGAGAACCTCCCGCATGAACCAAAACGCATCCATCATTTTCCGTGAACCGCCCGTCCAATTTCGACAAATTTTTTGGGGGATGCCGGAGAACCTGCCACTTTTGATCGCCTCCATTTTTGTAGCACTGCAGACCGCCACTCATAGAAATGGAAGCCGCTGGAGGCTCCTCCCCCCCCCCCCCCCCCCCCCCCCCCCCCCCCC